>KZ652673.1:15172-59105 GCA_001010745.2 Gerris buenoi
AAAATGGTGGCATGCTATAAAATGGCCCATATACACGAGGATGAAGTTTGTGAGTTGGATGTGTCATACACATGGCGCCAAACATGCTTGATAAACTTTTGGTCAAAATTGCGGCATAAAATAGAAATTTGGTAGTAATAGTTACATAAATATTCTTTTCCTACTCGTCAAGGCCTTCAAAACGATTTACAACATGTCATGCTCACTAAAAACTTTTGTTTAGTCAACCGCTATATTGACCACCATCTTGAAAATATTATATAGTGTGAAATTGTTTTAGTTATATTATATTCTTTATCTACAGTTCAAGACCTTTAGATTGATTTGTAATATGCCACGAGGCTAAAAAATTTTTATTAATCGTCCTCTATATTGGCCGCCATCTTGAAAATATTAAGTTCAAAAATTTTCAAAACAATAAACTTGTGGCAAATGCTGAGATGCATAGGTGTGCCATTTTTTGTTCAAAACGGTAAATTTTTACGCTCGTTATCGTTAGACAAACACAAAAACGAACAAATTTTCAAAGCCAAATCTCTGAAATAAAAGAGTAAGGAGCACTTCATGTATGTATGTGAGGCAATAATCGCTGGTTTCTGTACATAAGTTTTAATTTTTTAGTGTAATATATAATAAATTAATTTTAATAGTAATATTCTCGTTCAACTCTTTAAGACCTTTAAATTGATATATAACATGTCATGGTGACTAAAAACTTTTTTTAGTCGCCCGCCATATTGAAAATATTAAGTGTGAAAACTCCAAAAAGTGTCCAGTTTTCACAAACGCCGAGATGCACGTGTGTGCCGAATTTTATGTTTCTAGCTATAGTAGTTTATGAGTTAAAACATGCCAACGGACAGACAGACCCGTTATATAAGATTTCTTTTTGTACTTTGTACAGAAACCTAAAAACTCACCCTGCTTCCTGCTTTCAATCATAATATTTTAGTGATTTATCTAATTTCAATCATGATTAAATAGTTAGTCATGAGTGATGATTACAGTTAATCATTACTCATTAGTCATGCCACAATAGTTAGTTATCAATCATGATTGATTAGTTATCCTTAAAATAACTTTAATCATTAGTCATTAATCATACTCAAGAATAAAGTTAATCATTAGTCATTAGTCAATTTTATTTTAGTCATTAATCATAATTTTGATTACTGTTTGCCCTACTCTGGGGGGTGGCACTCTATATAAACAATAGGGGCCCCCAGGCATTAACGCACACCCAGGCTTCACGAGATTGCAAAAGCATGTTTCACACTGAAAGAGAGTTTAAATGCTAACTTACCACACAATTAATAACTTGGTTTTCCCAATAACTAATAACTTTTTGTATATCTTGTGTTTGCTTTGAGTTAACATCATGAGCATCATCCACACCCAGATTCTTCCAATAGTGGAAGCAAAACATTGGACTTCAGCCCCTTTATGACACAGATTTCACCAGAAAACCAAGTTGTCTATTACGAGTTAACCCATGGGCAAACCAACACAATAAGTTTACTAAACAATTGTGTAACATTAAAATATCCATTACATTAAACTTCTAAGTACAGTAGAACCTCAATACCTCGAACATTGAAATCTCAATTCTTGGTAAGTCAAGTGATTTCTCTTTTCCTTGCTAATTCGTGATTGATAATAATCTAATTTAACTCGAAAAGCATAAAACTCAGAGTAGAAACATATACCCTTGAATTATTGAGGTTTCACTGAAGCTCAATCGTACAACTGCAGATATACCTGACTTTTTACTGCCAAATAGGAGATTGAGGTAAAATCAAAAGCAATAAATATAAATTGAAATCCCTTGACCCTCATTTTTTTTATTTATCCATTCACATGGGGAATAAAGCATAATATATCACATCAAGTTAGTACAAAAAAAATAATATAATTAATACATTTAAAAAAAGGAACACAAATAAATAAATACATTTTTTCAAATTAAATATAAACAAGCAGTAAATGAAGATTGTTGTTAACTTTATAATATAAATAAAAATATGAAGCTAGCTAGCTTTTTGTTTTAAAGTAAAAAAAATCGGGTAAGAGGTACCTCGGAACTTTTCATCACTTCAGAGGCCACTAAAGTGGCCTCTCCTGCTGCTACGCAGCAGGAGGAAGCATCAGCGTTGGACGTGGTCAGTACTTGGATGGGTGACCGTTCTAAACTAACTGATTTATTATCATTCTTAAAAAAAAAAACCCTATTATTAATACCTATATTTTATTTAATTATTTGAATTTGGCGGTATTTTGACAGATGTAAACAAACTTTGACGTCATCAAAACCATCGCACTAATAAAATAAATACATTCGCTTATAACTTTTAAACTAATTAATGGAATTTCTTGGGGGTTTTTCATATTTGTTCCTTAATTTTTTCCGGTTCCAACGATATGCAATATCTCAAAATCCTATTTTTACTTTCGGTATCATTAACTGTCAAAGTTTAAAAATTCAAAAATTGATAACTTCAAAATGGCATCCAATATTATCAAAATGAAATTTTGTGGGCTTGTTTGTCATACAGAGAGGTATATTCGTACCAAATTTCAACTCAATCAGGAGCATTTTCGATGTATTACGATTTTTTTAAATTTTGCTGACTCAGCAAACTGGGTTCAAGATGGCGGAAAAAGTTGATTTTCCGGGCGGCACCACTTCAGGTAAGGACTGATTTTTCTGCCAAGTTTCAACTCTCTAGGTTAAATACCTTAGGATGATAACAAACATACATACATCTTGCAGAAAACCACTCAGGAGGTCTTAAAAACACCTAAAACAGATAATTCCGTTGAAATCTCGAAAAAAAAAATTTTGGTGAAAACAATACTTTTCCTACTATTAGTAGTGAGGAAAAGTAAAAAGGGTCAAATTCTGTAATCTGCCAAAACTTAAACTTACTATAGTAAACAAAAACTTCTTGAAAGTTAGTTTTGCCTGCCAGCCAAAAAAATGAAAATTAATTTATGCCTCGTTATAGGTTGAGAAAATTGAATTTTATTGTTTTTAAAGTTAAACTTCTTTGGCGGCGGTAGAGTGACTTTTTTCATATAGTGAAATCGTGTAACAAAGTTTGCGATTCGAGACTCGTCCAAGTGTAAAATTTTTACAGATTAATTTTATTATATCTATTTAAAGACTAGCAAATCAAAACAAACTTTTTTTTGTTGGAATAAAGTGGTTGCCTTAGCATAGCAATATTTTTCAATTAAATTTCCCATAACCACTGACTGAGTCATGTATCAGAGAGCAGAGATTGATCATGACTCAAAGTGAATTTTCTTTTTCTTTTTATTTTAAATCAGTTGTCAGTTGACAGTAAAGTGGTGTGTAGTGACAAATTACTATATCAGTAATAATTTGTTAACAATTTTTTGACTTATTTTTTATAAATAAAACGAACACAAATAAAATGTTCAGGTTTTGAAAATGTCTCAAGTAGGAGATGAAATATTACCAAATAAATATTAACATATAAAAAAAGCAAATTGTTAGCTTTCTTTTTTATTAATTTTAACTTATAAAAATACCCCTGAAGACTCAAAAGATAAGAATATATATATATTAAAGGGGACAACTAATAAAGAAAATGGATTAGCACTTAATTTTAAAACTTTAAAGCCGAATTAGTTCCCATTCACAATATAGGACATGAGTAGTCCTAAAGGGGAATAATGGGGCGCAGACCTTATCATCCTAGATTGATATGCTCATCAAACTAGCAGATAACATAGTAGCAATGACAAGTGGTCTAATAAAAAAAGCTACCATACATTAGGCTATCAGGGAGAAAAATAACATTCCTCTACCTTTCTTTATCATAGGTAAATACTGCTACTGAAACCCATGTGTCTGTATAGACGACATACAAAGATTTTTTGTGGACCTTAAAACATTTAAATCCAACTGAATATTTGTAACATCATGCTACTTCCTCTTATACATAATACATTATGAGAAAGTAACAATAAAAAAACAAAGTTTAGCAGAAAACAGAATTTTACCTAAAAAAAAAATAATAATAATGTTAAATCTTAAAAAGCTCTTAACTAAATTCAATAAGTGACATCATGATGTTGAGTAAAAATTGTTTGGGTACCGTGGGAATAGAACTGACAAAACTTGCTCGAAATTAAAGCAATGCTAACTAGTGACCAGATTTTTTTTTTTTTTAATGCTTTTAATAAAGAACAAATACATACACCTCTATCTTGCAGTCAAATTTAATTTAATTAAATCTTCTTCAGTATTTAACAAGTTGTTAAACTCACATATGTTATTTTACAGTTGAAGATATTATCCGAGGTGTTTGTTTTTAAATAATTGACTAATAAACTTATAATAAACAGTATTATATATACTCCCTTTAATATTTTCACATTTAAGAACAAAGATAAAAAAAATTTATCTTTACAAATCGCAGCCAAATAATCTCTACCATATCTTCAAAAAAATAAAATAAATTCAATATATTATAATTTTCTTTTCTCTAATCTTATCTATACACTTTTATTACATCATTATAACTTTCCCTTACTAGGAACTCGTCTTTTTAAAAAAAAATAAAAAAACAATTATTTAAAATAAAATAAAAGTTATTTACATTATATCTCGAGGTTAATTTTTTCATTTAAAATAAATAAGTATATTACAAGATTGTTTTAAGTTTATTGTTTCATATAAAAGGGCAAAATATACAACAGGTAAAAATACACGGGGGAGACAAATGTTATAGAATTATCTGTGATTTGTATTTAACGTGGGTGAAATATTTTCTCTCTCCTTCCTCCTTCGGAAAAATCCACTCTTTTTCTTACTCACACCATCCTGTAAAAAATAAAAAATAAATATTTTTCTTCCATTTCCATGTAAGCAGTAGAGAACAAGTTTATCAGTTTATGGTAAAAAATGAAATAAACAAAACATTCTAATTTTGATTTATATTCCTCGAGAACTTAAGTGGGAACAACTAACCTGGTTAAGTATGGGCCCTAAATAATAATGATATGCGGCCCAACAGCACATGGAGGGATAGATCTGCCAAAGGGCTCGTACAACTTTACATGTGTTTGCCATAAAGACGTATTACAAAAATGGGGACATTTTCCACGGCCTACTATTTAACGGGGCTCCTGGTTTTTGAAGGAGCAAATTTGCCAAGAAATTAATAACATACACTTCATCATGAGAAAATTTGCTGTCAGACTTAGACAATGTGTTGCAAGCCTAACACTATCTTTGAAACTTTTTTTTCTTTCATTACATTAATTTCCTCTCACCTACTTTGAATTTCATAAAGGAAAAATATAAAAAAAACTTTCAGTCGATTTTTTAAAATTATATATTTGGCTGTCTCAATTATGTAATGAATAAGAGTTAGCATGTAGCTTCATCTGCTGTATAAACTGATAGTTGACATTATCAACCATACTAGAATAACGGTTTTTAAAAGTCTCCGGTTATAATAGTAATCATAACAGGTACTTTCCAATAACAGATGATTTGAATAACTATTATACTCCAATAACAGGTTATTTAAAACACCTCTGTGTTGAAAATCAATGGTTAAGATACAATGATATTTACCTGAGTAGATTGTTTGGGTCGGGCAGTGAAGAGACTCTTGATCTTAGTGTGGGCTTGAGGTGTGCTATGTTTCTCTTCTTTCTTCTGATTGTTAACATTCTCTCTTAGCCCACTTGTCGATGGCAAACAATTAGCATCCTGCAACAATATATAAAAAGTCAAATTAATCACTAAACAAACTTAATTTTTAAATAATATCAATAGCGATTGAGTGCCAGATAGTAAAGCAAACGGCCACAATACACCTGACTGTAAAATACTAAGCAGCAAAACCATTGAGTATTGCTGATGAAACAAACACCACAAAGTTAAAGGTTGTTTAAGTTATAAAATTGATTGTAATGGGTAAATTTTCTGCACTGGTGACATCAGAGGTTTCTCAAGCCACATTTACTAGTCAGAATTGAGGTAGCGTTAGCTTAGCAATTCTTGAGACTGTGTCATACATTTGTTGATAAAGAGACTAACACCTACACAGATTATCTGAAGAAGGCTAATTTAGAACAACCAAAACCATTCAATTGTTACAATTATAATTATTTTGTGTGACGACGTTGTTTCGGTTATTGAACCACACCTCTTCTATGATGAGTCGCTATCACAGACTGGAGAAAAACACAGTCGAGAATCTTTTACCAAAAGGAACTCTGATCCATAATGTAACACTTTTAAACTACTAAAAGCTTGCTACACCATAATCATAGAAACTTTTGAAGGTATAACTTGTTAGAGCACTTAGAAACAATAATTGTAACAAATCATTAACCAACGACGACATGATAATAATTGGCAACAGTACTACTCAAAACATTACGAAATATAACGGACATAAAATAGTAAACAAGACTGTTACAGCTATCCATCTTTTTCTTCCTTTAAGTAATAACGATAGCATTAAAAGATCTGAAGATGTTAGTTTAGATTTTTTTTTTAACTTTGACTTCCTTTTCTTTACCATTTCAAATAATTATTTATATTTTTATTTGTCTAAAACAAATATTTTTTTAAGTGTACAAACATTAACATCTACTTTAAACATTATCTTAAATTAAAAATAAAGTAAAACAAAATAATTATTATAAGGAAACTCACGGATAATGAAAGACGGGAAGAACCATTCTTACTAGGGGTAGGAGGCCCTGGCTTCCTATAAATAATCTGTAAATCAGGAATAAACATGTAAATTCTATAAAGAGAGACAAATCTTCTGGATAAGCACAAAGGTATGTAGGCAGTCCAAGATAGTATTCCCAAAACTAAACAAAAGGAAAATCAAATGGCTAATAGAACTGATTAGACCCAACCTAAGGAACCTTGTTAAAGTCTTATTAAGACATAGCCAGCTTAGAAGATATCTGGCATTATTAAAAAAAAAAAATTATGAAGTGCCATGTGAACCAACTTCATTCAACCTTGGTCTCAAAATACAAAAGGAAAGTAACTTTAGAGCCCAGTCAGTCTTTTGAAATTCCTCGGCTACGAGCCAAAGGATCTAGAAATATCAGGAGTTCCCGAACCAATAAGCTCTTCAGGCACTAGCCCAATGGAAACAGAACTTTAACCATCTACAATTCAGCAACCACAAACGGAAGCAACAACAACTTCATCCCCTCATAGGCATCGACCAAAAAGAGAACAACGGCTACCAACTAGATTAAAAGATTAATAAATATGAATTACTTTGTTGCTACTATTTTAAACTAACCACACTATTCTTAAATATCTTTTGAATGGAAATATGTCCATTGTTTAGCTCCCCATGTAACCTTCCGGTTTTTTGTTCTATTTTATAATGTGATGTGATGCAACAATATAATTTTCAATGTTATTATATCAATGTTGTTATATTGTATTCAATTGTAAGTGAATGTGTTTTAATTAAATAAAGACATAATAGCTTCTAAAACTTAGAACTGAGCGGAATCCGGGAAGAGGAGCTTCTAACTTTAAAATGGCAAGACATCCCTCTCCTTAACATTTCTAAAAAGGAAATTTGAGGGTATGATGTTTGTGGTTTAATGGGCATGTTAAATCTGAAGAGGCAAAAAAAGTAAATTTACTAGGTCAGGCATCCCCACCCTACTACTACAACTAGTAAGGGAACTATTGACATTCCAAAGGCTTGCCTCTAAGACGAGACAACACTGAGTAGGCGAGTAGGTTCATCTTCCTCACCACACAGCTGACATTTAGAGCTTCCAATGACCAGTTACAAATCCACTCATAACATGACCAGAGCCTCTGTCAATGGCTTATTTATTGAAGTAGTATCTAATGTATTATAATCTAAGTGTTCTTGCCATAAGAGTTCTTGGACCTTGCGGGGCCGGCACCAAGAACCCTTGGAAGAGGACGGGAGAAAGAAACATGCCAAGACCTAGAGTGAGAGAATTTTTATAGCTGCCCTATGCTCCCCAAGGAGCGACAAGAATTAAGTGAAATAGTAAAGATTAAAGTTGTTTGTACCTGTCCTACTTCCTTCTTATGCTTATTATCTAATCCCTGAAGACTTCTTGTGCCTGATAATCTTCTATTATCTTCAGGATCCTGAAAAATATAATTTTTCATTAGGGTAATACAATAAAATTAATTGCAAATAAAGCTTGGGAAATAAAAGTATTAAGTTAATAATAGCACTATTATTATTGCTATAACATTTAATTTAAAGATATCAGAAACAAAGAAGTTAGCAAAGTCAAATTTTTAATCAAAATTTTATTTACAATAAAATATATTTATATAAAAAAAAATTAGTTAATATAAGATACTATTTCTAGTGTAGCATTGAATTGACTGATTATATACACACAAAAAAGATGGTAATGTAACATTTTTAATCTCTATATTTTGTGTACAATAATACTGTGAAATTTTTATTTTATTTTGTATTCTTGAGTATTGAGGGCAGAAAGCGTATAAAGATTTCACTTCTGTAACTTTTCCACAAATTCTTGAATCATTCTCAAGCTAAAAAAATAATACATTTTTGATAATAACTTCTACTGAACTAAAATGCTTATTTTACTGAAATTAGGCATTTTAACTTTTATTGTCTTAACGGCACAATAAAAAAATTAGAAAATAATTTTTTGTAGATAATTTACATAGAACGTATAATTCAGCAAATATAATGGTATGAAACAGAGTCCCTAATTTTGGAAAACCCTGTATATATGCTTCAAATTTAAGCCACATTATGGTTAAAATGGTACCACCTTCAATTTAATTACTTTTAAAATTTTAAGCCTCTGAGTACTAACTTGTAATTGATTATGCAGAGTGAAAATTTTGTTGTAATACTTAATAAGAGAGGTGTAAAAGAATTGGTGGTTGCTTTAGACTTACAAATTAATTTGAAAGTTTGCCTATATAAAATGGAACACCCTAATCCTCACGTTAGTATCATATTCATAGATTTAAATAATGTAAATAAATAATGCTTAGATTACCTTACAAGGGAACATGGAAGGAGGAAGAGATAGGTATCTAGCATTAGGATCAGGTACATTACAGATACCTGCCTTTAAATCTGACAGGCAGTTGTCATTAAACATTTCCTCTACTTCTTCTTCTGTAGGAAATACCTTACCTATATTAAAAAAAAAAAATAAATAATAATAATAATATAATCATAATAGTTTATATTAAAAATGGTTCAAACTTTAAACAAAATCATATTAGCATACCAGACATGATGGAGAATTTAGGTACACCACTGTGCCGCCTCTGTTTCTTTGAGTTCCTTAGCTGTCTCTGTTGATAATTCAAAGGAAAAACATCGTCCATCCTCTCCAGTTCTTCACAGGCAAGATTGTCAAATCCAGTACCAATGCAACCAAAACTGAAAAACATAAATTATCATGTATTTGTATCGGTAGTGGATCCTTTAAGGGTAAATTCTCAACGGCAACGTTTCGACCTGACCGGCCATTTTCATAAAGTACAACTTCTCATTAAAAAATTTGATTGCCCAGAAATTAGATTCGGGTATAAACCTTTAAATAAAATCGGGGATATTTATCATAACTTAAAAGATAAAATACCTTTTGAGAACACTATTGGCACCGTTTACGAGATTCCATGTGGTAACTGCCACAAAACTTATATAGGTGAAAGTAACCAACTTTTAAAAAACCGTATCGAACAACATAAATATGACCAAAACAAAGGGAACGCAAATACAGCCCTTTCTAGTCATTCCTTGGCCACCAAACATGAATTTATGTTTGATGATACTAAAATAATAGGGAGAGAGCAAAAAACAAATAGGCGAAAAATGTTGGAAGCTCTCAAGATAGCTATTAATCTTGATAAAACAGTTAACATTAAAACTGACTCCCGTTCCCTAAACAAATATTATAGTGGAATTTACTACGAGTTAAATCAAAATTCCCGCCCTAGAGATCAGAATAGGCCTGCATGATCACCTGCTTATCATATTTTTGTTATTATTTGTACCTTTATTACCAATTCTTGTTATTCTTTCTCCTCACTTACTAGAAATTAGATTCTTTTTATTGTAATTTGTTATTAGTTAACAAATTTTTAAACCCGTTTAATTTTTATATATACCGGTCCGATAACATCAGTGATAAGAAACGTAGTGTCATCAAGTACAATGATTACCTTATTACAACCTACCTGATATTTTTTAAAAATACTTTTTAAATTCAGTAATTATGTTACCAGTTGTTAACTTTTGTGTTTTGTTATTGTTATTAAATTATCTTGTTTTACAAGAACTCACGTATGTTAGATAGGAGGTGTAATTTTAGATATTACTGACGACGGATTTGTTTTGAAATTCCAAATACCGTACTTAATTGTTGACTACACTTTACCTAAGTGTTTCATTCAAGGTAAATTAATTTGTTTGTACTTATCCTTCTTGGTGTTAAATCATAGTAAATGAATTGTAGTAGAATTAATCGAAATATACGTATTTTTAGGCTTGAAAATGGCCGGTCAGGCCGAAACGTTGCCGTTGAGAATGAAATGATGTAATTTCTTTCGTTTTACCCTTAAAGGATCCACTACTGATACAAATTAATACAGAGGGTACACCAACAGCCATTATTCTTATAAATTATCATATTATATAGAATTTAAGACGCACTTCTTTCCATGATTTGAGAGCTTAAAAATGGGGTGCATCATAAATTTGAGGGCTCCTTAAATTCGAAGTCATCTACATTTATGTACATATTTGTTTATATCCTTTAAACTGCTTCGAGAGCATAGAATAAAAACGTTAGCTTATTCCCTCACAGAGAATTAAGATTACAACCCTTTTTCTGAAGAAATTAAGAGGGAAAAGACCTTCTTAGAAGGTAGAAAGCTGACAAATAACTATAAATTCTTCCTAGCATGTGGCGATACTGGATGGTTAAGTTAAATAAAAATGTTAATGTTAAAATGAAAATAAAAATTTTACTGACAGCTAGTTTTAGTATTCTTCATTTCCCTGTTTCCACTAATCCAATTATAAAAATCCCAAAAATATCATTTCCTTTTCTATTTCTTTAGGATTTTGTCAGTTTTAACACTAATTTGATCATAGAAAGACGATTCTTTTTCAAGCAGTTCCACTTCTACTGTTTCTAAGTAAATTCATGACTGAATTAACCAATGTTTATGTTAATGATGAAAATCTTGAAATCATATTAAAATCATTGAAGACCATCTTAAATCTGATTTTTTCTTTCTTTTTTTTTAACCAAAAAAATTTGTCTTATTTTCAATATGTCTTATATTCAGATGCAATATGGTAATATTAATAGATATCATAAAAATAACTAACACCATAACGAAAGCCTCTGGCTTATTATAATAAAATTGTATAATAAATAATTATGTATAATGTTAGTAATAAAATGGATTTATACCTTAGTCGGTGTAGAGCTCCTTCTAATGACATTCTTCCCTCCTAAAATAAAAAATCATAAAATGTTTTAACTTCATTAATAAACTTCATTAATGCAGTGATAGTACTCTCACAAAAAATTATCATGTCAGTCAAAGCAAAAATACTGTCATGGTGGGTACAGTCTACAAGTATGTAAGTCAAAACTTAAAAAAAAAAGCATGTCAAAATATTTGTTCACACACACCAGCAGCACACCATCCAGCATAACTTAACTGAATGTACTGAAAATAGCAAACAAAGAAAAAACCGAACCACTTGTTCGAACTAGCAATTAAACCATCTTTTAGGCCCATTTTAGTAGCCCTGTCGTAGAGAGTTCCAGCCACTTCATACACCATACACCATTGTACCACCGAACCGAGTATGATGTGATCATTGGTGAGCCATATAAATCAGAGCACCACGGCAAGGGATCGAACCCATGACCTCGTTTCATTGATGACTGAGCAGACGTGTTAAATAATTTAAACCCCACAGCCACTCTGGCTCTCTAATTTAGCTTTAACTATAAAAATAAAATATTATTATTTTTTTTTTTTTAAATATATACATGGTAATTAAGGAAACTTTTAAAAAGCTAAAGTATTAAGTGTAGGAACTCCCAAAAAATCATTTTGAATAGAAAAAAAATTAAAGCTTGTATAGATTTAAGGACTATCTAGAAAATCAATTTTAGACTAACCTGTTTATTATTCAACGCTTTAGCGAGTTCAGCTCTCAAAGTTTGAAGTTCCTGATTTGCCATCATATACTTCTCAGAAGCTTCCCATAGATCTGAACTCAGACCTTTAATATGATCTTCAGATTTAATCACCTGAAAATATAAACAAATCATTAAATTCAAATAATAACATTGAGACGGAATAATGAAATAATTGGAAAACTTTGGAACTGCAAATAAATAAACAAACATTCTTATTTCCTTATTACTCAAGGCAACATATCACATAGTATTTTTTCTGGTCAAATATTAAAATAATAATAATGAGAAGGGATGAGGAAATAGAGGAAAATTTTAAGCTTTCACCAAGTGTTATAATTTTAATGGAATTGCTTTTTTTCTCTTAACATAGTTTACCGCATTCAAAATAGAGCAGCTTACAATTTTATTGTTAGAAAACCTTTTCTAATTACTCAATAGTTGCAGTAATTTTCTGGTAAAGCATCAAAATAATAATGTGATAGGATGAGGAAATAGTGGAAAACTTAGAGTTTCACAAAGCATTTTAATTTTATTGAAAATGTGTGTCTTTTGCTCAACATAGTTTACCACATTCTAAATTAGTAAATTTTTAGTTTTTCTTTTTAGAAAAAAGCTTGAACATAAAAAAAAAGTTTTGATTTTTAATAGCTCATAATTAAGAATGAATTCTTTAACCAGTCGCAGACATTTACTATTCCATTAACTATGGAATAGTTATTGTATAGGGTGAGTAAAAAAATAAGTACACAGTATTCAAGTTACATTTTATAGAAAGGCTGAAACAGAATTTGAAATGAGTGAATTATTAAATAAAATTGTGGACTGAGTAGGCCATTTTCTGTAATTAATTCTTTTATTGCAATCACTTAAAAAAAAATCCTATTTATAGCCAATCCTAAGGTAAATAATAGTTTAGAAACCCCCAAAAAGGGGGCATTAAGGTAAAATAGGGAACATGAGCAAAACTTTGAGTACTACCCAGAAGTATTACGACAAAGGGATATTTAGTCCTAATATTATTATTTATCCTATTACTATTATTATTTATTCTAGATATTATTATTTCTATTTACAGGAGATTTTATATTCCTTTGAATAATTTTCCTACCTTCATAGCTTATTTCAAATTTGCCATGAAATAGGTGGGGGTGGGGGGACTTTAGATTTGAGGCGAAACATAATTTAAAAATAAACTAAAGAAGATTACTTTAAGAAACCACTTTTTCATTTATTTAGGTTAGACAGATTAATTAATGATGTACAGTAACCCTTGTGAGCAAATTTACCAAAAATTTGGTTTCCCCCCTTTAATTTGGTTTAAACAAATTGCTGGTTCAACTTCTCACTCATACAAAAATGTAATAATTAATCCACTAAGTAAAATATCCAAATCACTTGAGGATAATGTGATGTTAGATCACATAAAAATGCAAGAACCCATTATAAAAGTCATTTTGTTAATTTATTTTATCTAGAAACACTACAAAACCCTGATAACTAAACTGTCAAAAATATCTTTTGAAGTCGAAATCATGAAATTATTGGTCTCACAAGGTTTAGATCCCTAAATCCTTCAAAACTTCACCAGATTGGTGAAGGTGATGGTCAAAACTTTGTTTGCATTAGTAGAATAGCACTTTACATTACTGATATGGATAGTGAATGGTAGAGAGTAGGGGATAAAAGTCAGTACAAGAAGTAGGAAGGTAGAGTTGATACACACCATATTCCCCTCTCTCATATTATTGACTACAGCCTCTAGGATGCGTAATGTTGCAACGTACAACTACCATAGCACGATCACCTCTGAAAATTGTATTAACCTCACTGTGAGATCCTAAGTTCTTGAGAATACTGTCCTAAAGACATGTAAATGACTTTAGAGACACTCTACCAAAGAACAGCACTAATCTACTCTATACTGCCCCTTGTGTCAAAAATTAAGCTAGGTAGCAATGCAATCAAGGCGAAGAGAGTTGCTCTATGCACTAATCTAAATATCAAAAATTAGAAAAAAATAATTAAATTTGATTTACCTTTTCTTTGTAGAAATGAAGTTTTCTATCACATTGTTCAATGATTTGTTCGATAGCCTCTTCGAAACAGCTTCTCTAAATAGCACCAGGTCAAATTCACATTATATAAATTTAATTTTGTTGTTTATTTTTTTCCAAAACATAAATACTCACTTTACACTCAATTAAAAAAAAAAAAAAATCATTTTGAAATAAAGCACTTCAATAATACAAGTCAAACTACAAAGAGAAAAATAAGAAAGAAGAAATAAAACAAAACCTCAAAGAAGAAAGTTTTAAAAGAGATAAGTTGCACAATAAAAATAACGAAAATAAAATGCTTCTAGAACGCTTCTTGAAGACTCTCTTACAGTTGGGTATTTCAAATGGATACTCCTTGGCACAACAGTTAACCAAAATCTATTTTTCTTGCTACAACAATACTTTCTCTTTATATATACTTCATATAATATATAAGAAAGTATTTTTTTTTTTTTTCATGTTGGAAGAGTGAATTATGAAATGTCCAAGTACTCAAAAGGATTTTTATTACAATACTGAATGAACCTTGTCCATCAAGATATAACTAACTCTGTGGGGCAAGAGCCTGAGGGGGCCTAGGCCCGCCAAAGGGCATATAAAACTATACATATAATGGATGACACAGGGTTAGTGTGTCATTCCATCAGCTATATAAACTACTCGCACTAATACACACATTCCACGATGTATCTGTAGAAGGTTATAGAAGGAGATATCGCCTTAAACTATCTGCTGAGTCCGTATATTGTCTACAAACCTAAATTTGTTTTAGTCAAGTTATTCTCGTCTCTTCATCACAGCTGTCAGTGCTATGTGTGATATAAGTGCCTGCATGGTCCTCATTTTAAGTTACAACGCACGGAAACGTGTTTGCAGAAGGACTTAGTTTCGGGAATTATTCCACAGATATTATGAAGGGAAGCTGCCATGGGCTTCTGGAATTTCAACCAACTTATGCCAAATGATTTCAAAAAATTGCTTCAAATGGTTTTTCGCTCTATGTTTATTTTATTTATATTATTAAAATAGTAGATAATTTTTTGCATTGTCTCTCTCTTTATAGCATTTTCTTTTATGTTTACTTCAAATAACACTTAAGACTTGTGTGGAATATGCAAATATATTAAATTTATTTTTTTTAAATTTAATACTATGTAATTACGGTGTGGCTCTCTATACATGAAAAAAACAGAATGCGGCTCTCATTGACCTTATGCGTGCCCACCCCTGTTTTATACTATTAAATGTAATTTACTTAGGTGTTAATTCAGTATTTTTAAGTTTTAAAATTTCTCTTCCTTGACATCCCCCGTTAAAATTTAATGAAATTTTTGTTCCTAAAATTTGAGTTTTAACAAATTTTGATAAAACTATGAACAATAAAATAATACAAATTATTTTGTTTCAAGTATTAATTATTAATAAAACTCAGGGATATCCAATATTGTTGCATTTTAAACCCCGAATAAGGAGAAAATTTAGGCTGGGGTAGTTTTGTGCCCCAAGCTAATTTATAAGAACAAGAAGCACAAGCACCAAAAGGTTACGCAAGCAAATCTATTGTGTACTTAATTTAATTAGTGTACTAAATTTTATTTTCACTAATCTATTGTTTAAATAACTAGGATATTGCTATTGCATCAAGCAAAACTTTTGTTTAATGTCCTTGGTTATCTCTTTTCTGATCACTCAAATTTATTGTTTAGATAGTGTAATAAATTATCTTTTTTATATTTTGTCTAATCTATTTTTCACTGTAATAAGATGTACAGTTGGACCTCCTTACAAGCTTACAACGAACTTCTATACAAGATTCTTTTTTTTTATTTCCCACAATTTCTCTATGTAAAGTGTTTCTAATTTCCAACAATTTTTTTTTTTCTGGCCACTTTTTTTTTTCAAACCATCCGTTTCGTTGTATGAAAGTGTCTGACTGTATCTTTTCTCATTTATAAAATCTATAGCTTAGTGCAATAAGTTATATTTTAAGTAAGTTAAGTGTACTCAACAACTCTCTACTTTGTTAAGTGTATTAGGCTATTGAAACAAATCCATTGATTCGTATAATAGGTAATTTTTTTTCTGTCAATCATATTCCATTGTAGAAACTGTATAATGTGTAAGACAAATTAAAGCTAAGTAAAATAATAATAAATATATTAAATAGATAAGATCAATAATTTAGTACAAAATCGTTTCAAGTACAAGTAAAAAAAAAATAAAATAATGAACGTAATAAAAATGTAAAGATAACAAATAATTATAGAAAAAAACAACAAAAGTATAGAATTAAGCAAATTCTAATAAGAAGTCCAAAAAATAGATTATTAAAAAATGTTTAATTAATAATATACAATAAATAATTAATTAAATTTGGTAAATTTCTTCTTTTTAACAAAATAATAAAATAATTAAGACTAGTTTTTTTTTTTTATAGTTACAAGAATATCAAAAATATGTATTTTTTTTTTTTTTTTTTTTTTAAATAGACTAGAAAAGTCCCCTTTTTTAAATGAAAACATTCTCCTTTAGGTAGAAAGAAAAGAATAGAGCCAGGAATATAGTTAAGACCACCTACAAAAATAAATTATTTTGTTCGTAAATAAATAACTCCCGATTGCATTATGATGTTAAATTACAATATGTAATAAGGTTAAACCAATAAAAAATGCATGAAAGGTGAAATAAAAGCTTTTAAAAAAATATTACATTTACATTCAAGCATATTAAACAAAAATTAAATTAACTAACTATAAATATTTAATCTAACAACTATTTAAAATATGAAACTAAGCAAGATTGACACTTACTCAAATTAATAAAAGTTAAATTAATTACTAAAAGTTAAAATAATTCACCCCAGGTTGGGAATTAAACTACCTCTCTCCCATTGCAAATAACTATATTTTTAACAATACAGGAAAACTAGATTTTTCTCCGAAAAATTAATGACTATTCAAGTGAATAACTACGATTTTGATTCTTTAACCATCGTAGGACCACGCCTACTCAGTAACCCATGAAGAAAATAAGCTTTATTTTTAGTAGAAATTAATTATTAAACCCAAAATGATGTTGAGGAATTTTGTTACTCATTAAACACTTAAAATGCCATAGTCGGTAAATTTTTGAGAATATTGTTGAACAAGATAATTGTAATGACTAATTCTTTTTAGTATCAAGGCTACTCTCTGTAACCCCCTATTTTTCCTTAGGTCAAATTCAGTCCCTATCTAGTCTCTTTTTCTCTATCTCTCCTAAAGATACCCGTGAAAGGTAATGTTAATAATAAAGCAAATTTAATTAGACTTAAGGTTTAAAGCTTAATTAATGAATTACTATAAAAATCCCGAATAATACAATGATTTTCTAAACATTAATTTTTATAATAAATGAAAATTAAAAGAGATTTAGAATACAAGACATTTAAAAACAAATAAATAATAATAATTAACATTTAAAACTATAGTGCATGCTAAATAAATACTTTGTTTTACTTATTAAGTTTAAAAACATAATAATATAATAAATAATGTATTTTATATGAAAAAAAAAAAAATAATAATAATAATTATAATAATACTAATATAACGTAAATTAATACAACTAATTCTAATAAAACTATGTTAGGTGAGATCTTTAACTACTTTATGTACATGCAAGCAAGAATAAATAAGAAAATAATAAATAAGAAAAAGCTACCATAGAGTAAATAATATGAACACAGGACTAGAAATTTTAATTAGAATTTATTTAGAAGTAATAATGATAATCCTTGCTGCAACAGCTTATCTCCATATAAGCTTATATCCTCCGGCTTATACAACTAAAATATCCACAACTATATGTAACAAAATGACACAGGGTTGTATTGTCGTTCACGAGCTATATAAGTCACATTACTGTAACCAGATAGGCACCATTTCACTTAAGTAGCTACCCATTAAAGCTTCCTATTGCTGTTTCCGCCAGGTGCGAAATTCATGCTGTAATATAAGTGTTCAAAAAAGTGCAGTTTTTGGCCACGAGGGATCAAGGACTAAAAAATGTCACCCCAAGAGAAAAAAAGGGAAGAATTTGGCATGGTTTGTTTAAGCAGGGAGATAATAAAATATAACTTCATTAAATTCTCAAACTATTTATGAACTTTATCCTTCATTTTTTTCCCCTCTTTCATCCTGTTATCACAAATAATACCTTATCATCTCGAAGGAAATCACATGGCATGATAAAAGAAAAGCCCCCCTTGAGTTCATATTCATTACAACTATGGTTTACAGATAGAGAAAGACCATTACCACCCCCGTCACATTTATGTATAAAAATCTAAAATCTACTAATAAAGCTAAAGAATTATGAATTTTTTTAAAAGAGAATTACCAAGTCGTTTTTAAGGAAATCAGGTTTGATTCTGGTAAGTTTCTCTTCGTCAGTTAAATGTTCTAGGTCTCCGGAACAAGGTTCGTTGTTATCCATGCTGGCAAACTTGAGCTTAATATCTGAGAGCTCAATTTTCAAACTGGTACATAGAAAAAAATAAAAATCATTTTGGATTTTAACTTAACATAAAATAGTGAATAATTAAGAAAAATAAGTTTGCCTGAAGAGAGACTAACAAACACTTGGCAAGGGAGATTTTGAGCAGGTAAATATACCGGCACAAGGAGTAGTTAAAAATTGTTCTAAGGAAGGGGGAATAGAGCTGGATCTTTCTGTTCTAAGAGTAGAGAAACTCAGAGTAAAGTAGCAAGGGAAGTTAATCACAAGTATAGAATTGACGATCACTTGTGTCTCTTGTGTTATCAAAATGGAAAAGAGGAACATTTTCACTTGGTTGGTACCATCTTGGTTTTAATTAAAAAACACAGGACAACCAAGAATAACTCTAGAAAAACTCAGGACTTTACTGGAAAAAATATTAAAAGAAAAAAAATTAGAAAGTTAGCCATGCTTCTAAAATTTAAATACAATTATTTACCTCTTAACATCTTCTGCATCTTTGGTGAGAAAGACAACTCTTTTATCAAGAATAGACTTCTCATGTTCAAGCATCTCGATATCTTGTTCCAGTTTCAGAACTATCGAGTCTTTCTCTTTGATTTCGTTTTTCAGTGTAGCCAGCTGTTCTGTCTCCTCCTTGAAGAAATCTCTCTCTAGCTGAGCCTGATTTAACTTGAACTCCAGCTCCGAGTTAAATTCAATCAACCTCTCGATTTTTATTCGTAGTTCCAAAGCGTCCTTCACCTCGGAATCAGATAAGAAAGATATTTCCTCCTTCAACGCCGATATCGTTTCGTCTTTTTCAGCAAGAAGTTTCTCAGTCGAATGTGTCACTTCGTCGATCTGTTTTTTCAATTCTTGGACTTGAATCCTGTAGTTGTCGCAAGTGATCGATTCCTGTCTCTTTTCAGACATAAGATCATTAATCTTGATGTTCAGATCGTTGCAGAGCATGTCTTTTTCCTTTGCAGCAGAGTAAACACAGTCCAACTGACTTTTAAGTGCATTGATGATTTCACACTGCAAATCTCGCCATTTTACAAAAGCCGGATCAAATGGAGATTCTTCATTTGGGAAATTAATGTCATCTGATTCATTCACCTTCAAAAATTAAAAATTATTAGTGATATATTTTGCAGTCTTTAGAGTACTAGATAATAAACTTAAATTTAGTATCTTTAGGCCTTACTAATTGAATCCAGGACTTATTAAGATCTAAGGTTTTTTGTGTATACACATTGTGGCTATTTTTCAGTATAAATTAATACATTGGAAAATGTGGGACACATTAAAATATTGGATTTTGTCGATGAGAAAACAAGTCTCCACATGTGATCTTAACCCATAATTTTATGTTACAGAATTAATTTTTTTTTTTAAGAAAGTTTAAATTAAAGTTAAAAGTTTAATTAAAAAAAGTAAATTTAGGCCTAGAGCTGGAAATAATTAACTATCTTGTTGAACCTTGCTTTAAAGATGTTCCTACACCTTGTAATGTTTGTTCTTCAGAACGATTACATAGCTTCCATTATATACATAGCTTCCATTACCTGTGGTAAGCTCGGAAGCAAAATAATATTAACTACATTAATTAAAAATATTAATTAACTATAAGGTACTTACAAAGCTGGAAGAGTTCAGTCTTAAGCTTTCGTTAAAGTCTCCCTGTAGCCTCATAGTAACTTCTCCGAAAAATCTTGTCTCGTTCAAAATTTGCTTCAACAGTTTTGAATTTTCAACCAGTCCAAATTTTAAGCCGCTCACATTATTATTTAAAATTTGTATCTGACTATTTTTATCAGCTATTTCATTACACAGATTTTTCATTTCCAACTGGGATTTTATAAGAGATTCTTTTGCCGATGATAATTTATCGTTTGCTTCTTTCAACTCTTCTGTGTAAATATTAACGAGATCCCCGAGTTGTTTTCTTTCGTTGAATAAGTCCCTTTTAGCGCATTCAAGATCAGTAATGTACATTTTTAAATCGTTTGTAATAGATTCTCTCTCTTTAATATCTTCTTTGAGAGATGAAATTTCCATTTTTAACAAATTGTTTTGTTTAACAGACTCTTCCAGTTGGTTAATGATCAATTTATAATCATCATTTAACTTATGAAGTTGATCTGTTTTTTCCGAGAAGCTCTCTTTAAGAGAATTCATCTTCATTTTAAGGTCAGAGACGTAAGTAGTATTCTCTTGTATCGTGATACAATACTGCATGATTAAATTATTCAGAGTTTCAACTCTGTTTGTTAACTCTTTATTTTTAGAGTCGGCTTTAGAAAGCTGTTCTTTCTGAACACTAATTTCATCATTTAAATTCTTGTTAGCTAGAGTTTTAACAGAAAGTTCTTCAGTCAAAACATTTATTTCACTCATTAAAGCATTAGTTTTTGAGTTGAAAGCGTTCAAATCCTCTTCCAGGGATTTCTTCTCAGATTTTAACTTATCGACTTCTACTTTTTTATCATCGATGACCCTGTCCACTGCAATTACTTTTTTCTCCATTTCGAGGAACGAAGATACTTTTTCTTGAAGACATGTTTGTAACTCTTGATTGGTTGATAATAGACATTGTTTTTCATCGATAACACGTTTGTTTTCAGACATCAATTCTGATACGACAATCTTTTCATTTTCAAATTTTGCTGTCAATTCTGCCTCTATACTTTCAAGCTGTTGGATTAATTTTGATTTCTCATCGACTTCGTTGCTAAGCAAGAGAAGCTTTTCGTTGAGTGACTTTTCATTATTGGACAATAAGCTAACTTCTTTCCTAAGCGATGCTACTTCTCTTTCCAATTCGTTTCCGGTACTCTTCAATTGTTTCAACTCGGAATGGACTTGGTTCAATTCAGCTGTTTTTAATTCCACCATTATCTCAAGTTTTGATTTAGATTCTATCAATTCCACATTTTCCTCTTTTAACTGTGACATACTCTTATTACACTCACTGATTTCAACCTCTGACAAAACTTTTTCTTTCAGAAGTTTCTTCATTTCAAAATCCATTTTGGTTATTTTTTCATTTTGATTGGCCAAAAATTGATTCATTTCATCCATACTGTTCTTATAGCCTAAAATTTCTTTTGACAACAAGGAATTTTCATCTTTAGCACATTTTAAGTTGGAAGAATGTTGTACTAATGCTTTGTTTAACTTTATAATTTCATTTTCAGCCTTTTCCTTGACATTGTTTTCCAAAGATTCAACTTGTTTTTCCAAAGCTATTTTCATATCAGTTAAAGTTTCCTTGTCATTTTTTAAAACTTCATTCATTTTTTTTAACTCGTTCAAATCAGATATCAAACTTTCCACTTCCTTCTTGTACTTGATTTCCAATTTTTC
Source organism: Gerris buenoi (assembly GCA_001010745.2). NCBI lineage: Eukaryota > Metazoa > Arthropoda > Insecta > Hemiptera > Gerridae > Gerris > Gerris buenoi. The sequence goes on from KZ652673.1 coordinate 37,321, forward strand.
ACGAGATTCAGTCAAATGAGATATTTCAAAAATATGCTCCAAATTTTCAGCTTCCAACTCGGTGACTCTTTTCCTCTGAATAACCAGTTCATTCAAGTGAGATTCGTTCAACTGTTTAATTTCTTCACATTTCTCTGTCAGCTCTTGATATTTAGACATTTCTTTCTCATTAAGTTTCTTACTCTCCATCAGCTGAAGGGCTAAACCCTCGATTTCTCTTTTAGTGAATGTCAATTCTTCCGATAGTTTCTGTTTATCTTCAGACATCTTTTTAGTCTGAAGACTATCCATATTAATAGATTCATTCAAATTCAAAACTTCAGATTCCAAAAATTTCATCCTCTGCAAATTCCTCTCATTTTCCTCCAAATGCTGAAGCAGATTTGACTTCTCTAGAGCGGCGGCTTTTAATTCCCTCTCTAATTCATTAACTCGGTTCTTATATGCTTTCATTTCTTTGTTAGTATTGTAACACTGGTTTTTAAGCTCGCTAGTCAACTTGTCCGAGTCAAGAGATTGCTGGCTCAAATCGTCCCTTTCCTTATTAAGCTCATCGCATTTTGATCTCAACTCAACAACAGTCAGATCTAAAGTCGAAACTTTTTCATTAAGATCATCAATAAAAATAGACTTATTTTCAAGAGCACATTTTATAGAATCACGTTCCTCACTTAGACATCGAATCTCATCTAAGCACGTACTCTTCTCGAGTTCCAAACCTGAAATGACTTCAGAAAGAGATTTCACTTCTTGATTTAATTTTGAATTTTCCTCTTCTAGCTTGGTTAGAATATTTTTCATATTTTCTGCATCGTCTTGTAGTTTTTCTTTGAGTAAAATTTCATTATTCAGTTGATCCTTCAACTGGTTATTTTCGCTCTGTAGCCCGTCAATTTTGAACATGCAATTGTTCATTTGGTCAGATTTCATTTTGATTTCTGACATTAGGTTTTCAGATTTTTTTATTACTTTATCGATAATGGTGTCTTTCTCAGCTAATTCTCCCTTGAGTTTTTCAAAGTCCTTTTCAGATATTTCAAGGGATTCTCTAAGTTCTCTCTCTCCGTACTCAGTAAGCTTTAACATTTCCTCTTTATCAACTAAGTCCTCTTTTAAGTTCTTAATCTCGACAGAGTTTTTACTCAACACTTCCCTTAACTCTCTATTTTCAGCTATATTTTTATTGAAAATTTCCTTTAATTTATCAACTTCAATTAGAGATCTGGATATGAAATCTTCCTTCTCCGACAAGCAATCTCTTAATTCATTAGCTTCCATTTCGATTTTCTTTGTGACTTCATCCTGCGTCTTTAAAAGTTGTTTGAGTTCAGTAATTTTAATACATGTTCTCTTAACAACATCATCTTTCTCGACCAACTTCCTTCTTAAATCATCGACTTCATCGTGTGTATTTTTCAAAACGTGGTCCTTTTCAATGAGGACTTGTTTCAACTCTGACATTTGAGCGTCTAATTTAACTAAGAACTGTTCTTTTCCAAGTAAAATATCTGAAACTTGTTTAGCTTCCTCATAAGATTTCTTGAGAGCTTCATCTTTCTTCATTAAGTCATCATTAAGTTTAGCGATGTTAGAATTGGCCTCAGTCAAAGTCTGTTCCTTATCCAGAAGTTGCTGCTTGATTTCTTTAGATTCATTAAGAGTTTTCATCAATAAGGCTTGTTTCTCTGTCAATACATCTTTCAGCTGATCAAACTCTTTGCTTCTTTTTTTCAGCAACTCGTTTTTACCTTTCAAAGTATTTTCTAAACCTTTATTTACTTCATCAGCTCTTTTTAACGAGCTCTCTTTATCCAGCAACAGACTTGTTATATTCTTAGACTCATTATCAGCTTTGATTAACAAGTTTTCTTTTTCTTGCAAAACTGTCTTCAAATCTTTACACTCACTATCTGTAACACTGATCAGTTTATTTTTCTCAGCCAAAACCATCTTGAGTTCTTCAGATTCTTTATCGAAAAGTTTCAATGCATTCTCTTTCTCTGCCAAAATATTCCTTAGTTCACCAAATTCATCATCCATTTTCTTCAGCAATTCTTCCTTTTCTATTAAAGCCTTCTTTAAATCGTTAGTTTCAATATCGGCTTTTCTCAATAATTCCTCTTTCTCTGTCAACTCTATTTTTACATTGTTATATTCATCATCGGTTTTCTTAAGTAAATTCTCCTTATCTAACAGTGTATTTTTCAGCTCTTTAATTTCCTCGTCAGATTTCTTCAGCAATTCCTCTTTTTCAGAGAAGATTCTTTTTAAATCTTGTATCTCTTCTTCCATTTGCTTTAGCAGTTCTTCTTTCTCGGTTAATGAATTCTTTAAAGAATTACATTCATCATCAGTTTTCTTCAACACGTCCTCTTTTTCTTTGATGGCTTGTTTCAACTTTTCAGACTCAAGATCTGATTTTTTAAGTTTCTCATCATTTTGCCACAACGTATTTTTTAAATTGTTGGACTCATTATTATACTTTTTCAACAATTCTTCTTTCTTCAGCAATTTACTCTTCGTCCTTTTAAATTCATTATTAGTTCTCTTCAGCAACTCTTCTTTAGCTGAAAGAATACTTTTCAACTCAGTTACTTCAACATCAGCCCTCCTTAACAAGTTATCTTTCTCCATCAATGAGATCTTCAGTTCCTTAGATTCATCAGTGATGTTTTTCAACAGGAGTTCTTTTTCCAATAAGGTCTTGTTGAGTTCTTTTGATTCCTCATTGGCTTTTCTTAATGATTCTTCCTTTTCAAACAGCGATTCTTCCATCAGCTTGATTTGAGCATCTGATCTTTTTAAATTCTCAGTTTTTCGAACCAAATTTTCTTTAAGATCCAGAGCCTCAGCTTCAACTTCTCGCAACATGTTCATATTGTGTTCTAAACTATCTCTAAGGGAAGTGGCATCATTGCTAAGAGATATCAAAGTATCTTCCTTAATTTTGAGAGTTTCACTTAGTTCCATATTAAGATTGTCAACCCTCTTAATATTTTTTTTAAGATGTTCAATCTCACTGTCCAAGCTCCTAAGCATGTCTTGCTTCTCTGCTAAAGATTCTTCAAGCAGTTTTATTTCTGCTTCAGTTTTATTCAAGCACTCTTTACTTTCATACAAGGATTGTTTCAACACAATTGATTCTTGGCTGTTATTTTTCAATTGCTCTTCTTTAACTGACATTCTATTCTTTAGTTCAGCTATTTCCTTTTCAATGCTTATCAGTAAGTTCTCTTTATCGGATAGTATATTTTTGAGATCTTCCACTTGGTTATCAGTTCTCTTCAGCACAAATTCTTTTTCTATAAGAGAGTCCTTCAGTTCTTTTACAGTATCATTGGCATTCTTTAACAACGCCTCTTTTTCTTTTAAAGTTTCTTTCAATTTTCCAAGCTGAGTTGAGAAATTGTTAAATTTTCTTTCACTTTCAGAGAGTGTTTCTTTGTAGTTTTTCATCTCAACCGAGGCTTTGTTCAATAAATCATCATTCTCAGTCAATTTTGCATTTAAAACTTCTATCTCTTGATCTTTGATCTTTAATGTAGAATTTTTAATATTGATTACATTATTCAAATTCTGAATTTCATTTGCAAAAGTTGTATTTTCATTTTTAAATTGAGACAGGGCGTCGTTTAGCTGGTCGATATCGAATAAAATTGATTTCCTTTCTTGGTCCAATCTCTCCAAATTCTGTTTGAAAGAGACTATTTCTTGTTGTAAGGTGATTATATGAGCATCCTTAGTCGAAATCTGGTTTAGATGATGGGCTACTTCTTCTTGCAGTTTATTCATCTCACTCGAATTGGTATTTATTTCGGCCATCAAGCTGTAAATTCTTTTGTCCTTTTCTTGAAGAGCAGTTTTAGCCTTGCCAAATTCGTTTACCTGAAAACAGAATACTAATTAATATACAGAAAAACCTTGACTTACGAAAATTAAGATTATGTATTAAACATTTCAAATGCTCAAATAAGTTTATTTATGGTGTAAGAGGCAATACTGTGATTCTTGGATTATTTTTTTACATGATCTTTATTTAGATATATGTTGATAATAGAAAGGAACATCCAGACAAATTAATTACTAAAGTCAGCGGTAAGTATAGAAAAGAACATCCTGACAAAACAAATTCTAGTCAGTGGATAGTATAGATATAATAACATCCTGAAAAACAAATTTCTAGTCAGTGGTCAGTATAGAATCATTACAACACAGAGAAAAAAAAAGAATTCTAATTTATAAATGAAAAATTTAGAAATTAAAAATAATAATAATAATAAAAATTTNATGTATTGTAGATATAGTGTTATCAATAAAAGTTGTATTTTCTAAATTGTATCTTTTCGTTATCACTTTCCTTTTGTTTTAGTATGAGTAATCAAAAACTCTACAATACTAATACCAATCATAAGTTTCAAAAAGACAAGGAAACATAAAGTACATTTATTAAATAATTGTAAATTAATATATTTAAACTGCTCTAGTTGCTAATACAGAGAGAAACTAATAGTTTTATTTGTTTCTTTTTCAGCCAAGAGCGCCATTAAAAAAATTGGTAGACTGGGGGATTTTTTTTTAAATCTACATATAAATACAATTTAATGTATTGTAAAATTTTCGAAGTATAAAGTTTCAACTTACATTAAATTATGTACGTACGGTAAGGTAATAAAAAAAATAAAAGTATTAAGTGTTTGTAAGCGAAGACAAAAAGCAATGCACTAAGGCTAAGGCCGGGTTAAGATCGGAAGCAACTTTTGATAACAATCTTACATAATCTTTGATTGAAAAACATGAAGTTTTTTTCATTCACTTCATATTCAATTTCACCTCAGAAATGCATAAAAACGCTGTTAGAAGAAGACATATTTTCAAAATTTTCCGTGGGAGGGCCCCCGGACCCCCCTCCCCATACATCCCCAATAATTAATTAACTGCAGACGACACCCATGACGTTGAGCAAGATATTGTACTGCAGTATAACATTTCCTAAGGATACATTCTAAGTAATGACAAAACAATTGTTGTTACTTGGGCGCGGAGATTTTTTTTTGTTTATTAGTTGTACATTTTGGTTTTTATTCCTGCTTCAGGGATGGGGGAAGGGCAACCCTGCCTTAATTATTAAAGTGCAAAACAATTAACTAATAAACTTTCCAAAGTAAATAAAGCTTTACAAAATGTTAAAATTAGGCGGCTTTCACACTGCGTGCGAGACCAAGCGATGCCGATACCGCTTGAGAAGCAAACTCATTTATTAGCATAGGATATTCAGGAGTGCAGAATATGTCCGAACGCCCGAACAAGGTTCGGGGGAAATCGGGGCAGGGCTGGGGAAATTTTGGCAAGGAAAAATGGGGGGGGGAAGGGGGGAAATGTAAATGAAAAAATTAGAACAATAAAATGTCTTATGCTTAATAACAAACGACCTTAAACCGGCTTGATAACAAACAACTGAATTTAATGGCGGCCCTTCTACGAATTGTTGAGGTCTATATTTTTCCTTGTATTGATAAGAATTAAGAAGAATACCTATCCATATTCCATATCCATAATTTTATTTATGGATAATTAGATACCTTAAAAATAGTGTGTACCTAGTTTTCTGTTAGTGTGTTGCAAAGTTTTTAAACTTGAAACTAACAAATTATTAGTTGTCGTGTAATTGTAGATAAAAATCTTTTCTTTAATAAAAATATTGCAAATTACAATAATTTAACCTAATTTAAAATTAGGTGCGTATTATAGACGACATTTTTTTCTAAAATTTGACGGAAAAGTCCGGTGTGTAATAAATTAAACTTTCCCTAAATTATAGCTCAAACTATTGCCTGCGTAGAGATTTTACGGTAAATACTTACTCCTTTTTTAACTCTAAAAGAAATTAGAGGGGCCTGAGAGAAAAATATTTTAAGGATTATAAACAAATATTGTATCAGTTAGTTTTCAAATTCGGTGATCGACGTGTCTAAGTCGGCAATTGTGATCTAAATCGATTATTTTCATTGTTTTTTTTTTTTTGTTTTTTTAATTTGTTTACTTTTTTACGTTTACAATGGCAAAAAAATCTGGACGAATATAAACTGCTAAAGTTTTAAATTTATTACGTTTTTATTTTTTTCATTTGGTTTATTGTTTTTATTAAATATATAAGTGGCGTAATACTAAGTTATAAATATTTTCTTTAATTAGATATAGGTAGTTACCTACCTTTACTCGTATATTTTAAATTTTCGCTTTTGTTGTTCACAGTTTGTGAAATAATTTGTAATTTGTTTTTATCAGATATATGTATCTCTAAAGTAATTACCTGAGTACCGCGTACCGTTGAGTACCTGAGTACCGCGTAGTTTACTCAGTTTTGGAGGGGAATTTGCGTCATGTGCCTTGGGGGGGATGGGCACCCCTGTTCTCTTTGTATATACTATATATATTATGAAAAATTGATTACAGAGAACAGAGTTTAGAGAGAAGATAACATACCACAGACTGATAGTTGGCTTCAAGTTCGTTATATTTCAACTCAACTACTGAAGTCAAGTTCTCTGGGGCAGCAGGTGAAAGGACGTCCTCACACAGGATACTGCTTTCATTCCCAATAGAAATATTACCATGATGTGTCTCTGATAGAAATTCCCGCTGCTCCTAAAAAAAAAAAAATAAAAAATAAAAATAAATAAAAAAATAAAATCTGATAAGCATTTGATACTGTAAGAAGTTTAATTAAAACAATTTGTTATTTATTTTTAACAATTTGTTGTTATTTTTTTTTTTAAGTGGATATAACCAAGCTGTCCAACAATCTTACACTAAAAAGGAGATATTGGTTTTTTTTTAACAGCCTCAGTACTACGAGCTATGTATTTGAGTATATGAGTATGACCCTAAAGATAAAACCATGGGGTGGGGTGTTACCAACAGTTGTTGCTATTTGTTGATAGTGCTCCACACTTTAACCTTAAGTTACACACATTTACTGTGATCGCTCGTATTATTTATTTATTACTTTTTAAATATATCATTTTCTCTTTTAGTATTTGTCACAGTAAAGTATTCTATCACACATAGCTGTCAGAGGTGGCCTTTTTATATTAACATTTTATCGCCAAAATTTCTTAATATAAATATTGGATTATATTGATGCATCAGTTAATATGATTTTGTTTAGTGACTGATTATTGAATCCTCATACAAACANTATTTAGATGAAACTAGTTCATTTATTTAGACAATTTATTAAATAATCCAAATTACAATTATCAATAACTACGGGAGACATACAGAGAAAAATACACCCCCGCACCGGGAATCGAACCACGGGATATAACCAAGCTGTCCAACAATCTTACACTAAAAAGGAGATATTGGTTTTTTTTTAACAGCCTCAGTACTACGAGCTATGTATTTGAGTATATGAGTATGACCCTAAAGATAAAACCATGGGGTGGGGTGTTACCAACAGTTGTTGCTATTTGTTGATAGTGCTCCACACTTTAACCTTAAGTTACACACATTTACTGTGATCGCTCGTATTATTTATTTATTACTTTTTAAATATATCATTTTCTCTTTTAGTATTTGTCACAGTAAAGTATTCTATCACACATAGCTGTCAGAGGTGGCCTTTTTATATTAACATTTTATCGCCAAAATTTCTTAATATAAATATTGGATTATATTGATGCATCAGTTAATATGATTTTGTTTAGTGACTGATTATTGAATCCTCATACAAACATTTTTCTCCGTTGAACCACCGCTACGTGTTTCTTGAAACCCTCTCCCCATCTCAGTCTTATATAATTGTATTTCCTGGAATACTCTGCCTTTATATCCTCCGCCTTACATTTCTATGGAACCGAAAAAGATTTATAAATATTCTTACTTATTCATAATCATTCTACATATGTTTATTTTGAACAGAAATACCGGGCATTCCTCATGTCGGAACATTGGAATGTACACCTGTAAACTATACTAGGAACAATTTTATAAATTTAATAGACAATAAGAGCAAAAACCCAAATAGTCTAATACAATTCATAAATCTGAAAGGCCCTGGTTCCAAATTGTACATAGTTTTTGGCCCGTCCGGATTATATGGATGTCCGGACTATCGGGGTCCGGATTAGCAAGTCTCTACTGTATTAAACAAAAAAGAATTCTTACAACAACTGTTTGCTGAAGCTGGTAGATAACAGATTCATTTTGAGTGAGCTGAGTTTCAAAGAAATGACATTTCTCTTCCAACTCGGCTGCTTTTTCCTTCCATGTAATGCTTTCCCTCTCCAGATCTCCAACCTTTAAAAATATACATTTTACATAATAAATTACAATGACAAAATAAAATTACAGACATCTGGAATTTACAATTCCTTTATTGTAAAAAATACTTGTACAGACCAGGCATAGACAAGAACTATACCTATTTAGTTATGGTAAAAACATTATTACCCTTTTCCTGAGTTGATTTTTAATCTCAGAGAGGCTGTTTATCTCTTGCTTGGAAGAGACCATGGCCCTTTCAAGTTCGTTGACTTCAGTTCTAAGTTTCTTTTCCTTAGATCCTGATTTTCTTTTTTCCTTGCTTCCTGATTTCTTAACATTGGCCTCCCCGGATACAACAAATAGTTCATTCTCCAATCTTAGAATCTCCTTGTTCTTCATCTCCACTTCGTCCACTAAAAGCATAAAATAAATCTGTCTATGAAGGTACTAGCTTAAATACCCGTGCTTTCGCAACATAGCGTCATGCAGGAGAGATAAATTTAATTTTATACTATAAAAAATAAATAATTACTTTACATAACTTCGCCTCTAATACTCCAATTACCATTACCATAAAAAACTTTCAAAAAACATCATAATCATTAATAACAAATTTCACAGAAAGATCACTTTATTACAAATAATGTAATATGGAGTTAATGTGGCTTGTGCCTTAGCTAACAGACTACTCCAGATTCAGCACATATTAGGCAGTATTGAAAACTGTTTCCTCAATCAGAAAACAGGGGTTGTTGAGGTATTTTTGTGAATTTTTTCACTGAAAAAGTTAAAAATAAAGAAAAATATGTAAACAAGATATCGATGTGAGAGTCTTGATAGTAATAGTAAAAAATAAATAAATAAATTTTATACTGTGTGTGAAGTTATTCTAATCTAACACCCTTAAAAATAAAAAATATGACAAATTTGTACAAAACAACAATATTACTGTCTATAAAAAAAATTCTAGACCCTCTAGTTTGAATTCTTGTAACTTCAAAACGGAAAATTGTATTTAGATGAAACTAGTTCATTTATTTAGACAATTTAATAAAATTTGATGTACACATACATTGCATTGATGTTTAGAACAAGAAAGGTCCTGTTCATGTGGATAGCTTGCATTCATTGATTTGAACAAATATTTTTTTTATTTTCTGCTGAGTTTGTTTGTTTCTTATTTCTTAGGTTAATATAATAACACACAGGGGTGCTATAAGAGTTAATAATATAGACAAATAATAAAATAAGCAGCCTTTAGTTGTTTTGTGTACAATATTTTTTTTTTTTACCTGTTCAATAATAACAGAATAAATGAGATTAAACTGTATAACAATAGGTAAACATTGGGAGTGTCAGGTCTATAAATAGTTATAACGAAATTACCAAGTTTTAAGTTTTCTCCTTTCTGCTGTTCAAGTTCTCCGATTAGATAAGAGTTTTCTGATTTGAGTAATTCATTGTCTCGTCTTAGTGTTCTCACCTCCTCTCTATTCTTATCAATCCCAGGCGACTGAAAAACCATCAAACAAAAAAATATTAACAACTGTTAAATAATATTAAAAACAAAACTATTAAAAGTACAATAAAACCTCACTAAATTAAACGGTATTAATCTGGGAAAGAGGGGTCTGGGTAGTTTGTAGGGGAGAGCAGTTGACTCTCAATCAATCAGGTTAAGCAGCATCAGGCATGGTCAGTAGTTGGATGGGTGACCACACTGCTCTAGCTTTAATTACCTGAATACTGTATTTTATTTAAAATTTTATTGAAGTGGCCGAAGTAAAAATTGTATTTAATTACAAGAAGTAATAATGTCCTGAATATAAAAATAAGTAATAAATAAGTTAAAATTAAATGTACCGGACATTAATGATCATAATAGTCAAATATCCTGGAAAAAAATTAAATAAATAAATACACAAAAATTACCAATAACAATTCTTGTCTTGAACCGTAAAGAGATGGTGAAGCTGGGGATGAATATACTACAGAAGTGCTAGCTTTTGAAACCACATCCTCTGAAAAAAAAAATAATAATAATAAAATAAATAATAATAATAAATAAATAATAGCAATAAAAACATCAATATTTAAAATACTTCATCATTGTCCATCAGCAGCCATAAAAGTGCTCATTATATTGTGAAACCTTTAAATATTACTCATTGACACTCAATATGATAGTGTAAAGTATATTGAGTAATTGACACTCAATGATATAAAATTCTTTTTTAAAGATGAAGAGCATTAATCAGAACTTTCAATAGGAGAGTCTGAAAATCATTAGTTATCTGAAAAAAAAAAAAAACCTACCAAATACCTCAGTACACCAGATTGTTGGCAGATCCAGTACACTGGTTGGCAGGAAACCTCGAATTGTGGTATACACTGATGGCTTGTGGTATACACTGATGGCTCTAAGAATGAAATACTGACTTAATATAAGCAGGACTGTACTTAGTAAGATCCGGCACTCAGGAGAGTTTCCTACTATGTATGCTTACCACCACTTTTTCAGGTGAAAATCTACGCATCCTTAAGGTGACAATAAGGCCTGAGGTAGTAAATCAATAGTAAAACCAGGAGTAATTTGCTCTGACTCCATGCAAGTTCTGCAATAAGGAGGCATTGCTTCATTCTGTGGACCAGAACCTACAATGACTGGTCTGGAGTCTAGACTGTCTGTTATCAAAAGGGTGCATCTGGATAGGCATGGACACATTTCAATATGGTTCAGCTAAAACTAGATAAATGGAAAACTAGATGCCTGATAGGACTGAGTAGAACCAACCTGAGAAACCTTGTTTAAGTCTTAACTGGACACTGACAGGTCAGAAGAAATCTGGCATACTTAAAAATTAAAGATGGTGTCCAGTAGTCCAGTGTAAGGCGAAGAATGAGGTAGCTTTCCTCATATGGGAGAATGTTAAGGATATCAAAGATTTTACCTCAGCAGTAGGAGAAATCAGGGAAGAGGAGTTTGCAACTTTAAATTGGCAAGACATCCTCACCTTTATAATCCTAACAAGATAATTTGACGATAGTGGTTTAGTGGGCATATAATTCTGGGATTCGCAAAAAAAGGACCTGATGACTGTTTGCTAGGCCAGGCCTCTCCGCCCCTTACTACTACTACTAGGTCGGTTGTCCGTTAGAAATTTAGAGGTAGGGAAAAGAGTGAGTAAGTAAGCAAGACCAGCCAAAACCCCTGGAAATGGATGAAATAAGATAAAACACATATGCTAGCATAGTTTGGGGTTATATAGCTAGTATTATCTAAACAGGTAAAAAATATAGTTAAAATGTGTTTACCTATTGATAGAATGGCAGAGAAAACTAGGTGTTTATTAATAGAAGAGGAAGGAATGTAGAGAAGTTTCTCCAAGAAGGCTTGAATACAACACTGTATAGAGTTATCTAGTGAGTAAAGAGGAAGCAGCAGATCCTTGTCTTTAGTCTTCAAACAGAACCACAGAAGAATTAGAGACGCTACTAGTGTGATGTCTTCGCTACTCTTCAACCTTTCTGGCATCTCATACTCAGGATATATATCTGAAAGTATAAAAAAAGGTTTAAAAACAAAAAATCGATAAAAAAAAAAAAGCTAGAAGGAAACTAACTCTGTGGCTCAGCAGCCCTTGCAAGGTCTAGGCCTGCCAAAGGGCTTATACAACTATTTATATAATAAAATAAATTATACACCTGGTTAGTGTCTCACTTAATCAGCTGCATAACCTCATAATTTAACCAGTTAGTCACCATTTCACATAACCTGCTACCCATTTGCACTCGAGCTACCGAGGCCCCCTTTTCTTTAGAGACTAATCAAAATCAAATATTTAATTTAATCAATTTATCAGCAAATATAAAGATGATAGCTTTTATAAACTTCTTGTATAACCAGCCATGCTTTATGGACGAACTTAATTTTACTTTATTAGACAAAATTAATTTTTCCAAAATTCCAGTGCCTTTTTTCATTTGACTGATTCTAGCTACCCTTTTTTCTGTAGTGTAATTAGTTGAATATTATGATACCAAATCAAGTTTAATGCATTTAAAGTAGCTCACCTTTTACAAATCCTGCTATATAGGGGTGAATCTCGTCAGATGAATAAAAAACATCTTTACAACTGCTATCCCCTTTGTATTGTCTAAATGCAACATAAAAAAATAGAAAGTAAGAAACATATTTATGAACATTTTGAAAGGGGGGGGGGGGAATAAATAATAATAATAATAGTAAGTAAAAATCACACATTGGAGAAGCGAACAGTTGTTATTATTATTTCAACCAATTTGTTCATTACAATAAAGTTATTTCTTCTTGTCAGTTTTGTCAATTAGGTAATAAAGCTGAATAAAGTGTCCTAATAAAGCTAAGTAAGCTAATAAGTGTCCTGTAATAAAGCTTCCTACAGTAGTCGAACAACTAGACTTAGTGGGTTGACAGCGCAGGAAAATGAGTGACACACAGATTGGCCAACCTCTCTGGGGGAAAAAATAAAGCCACTAGGTCTGTGGATAGGGGTGGGGCAGCGTTTATCCAGATGACCTCTCCCCTCCACTAGAGACATTTATCTTTGCCTAGTTGGCCCGACCTTTTGTCCGGGAAAATCTCAAGCTCTCATTGGCTCGTCCCCCCATTTGCTATTTTTTCCCACGCTGTCAACACACTAAGTCTAGTTGTTCGACTACTGTAGTGTATTTTCTCATATTATTCATACATATGATTTTGTTACCTCTATCAGTTTTGCTCTATTTACAAATAATACACAAGTTCCTCTCAAAAAGAATTCCAGTCTGACCCTAATTACACCATAACCTGTAGCGTACCATGTTGTGGAGTGAAAAATGTAATTAGGATTTGCATGAATTTAGATCACCTTAGAATAGGGAACATTGCTTTAGGTATTTGACCAACCACCTAATATGATGATCTGGGAACTATCTCAGCATCACACCAGATCACTTCACAAATGCTCCTTCTTCTTATACTTCATAAATCTTGCTTTCACTCAACAAATGATCCTGCCATTCTTACAGGGTATTGTTGACTCCTGCAGTCTGTACAATATGAATTTTAGTGCAGCGTCAACACGGAAATAGGAAAAATGGTGTGGGGAGTATGGAGTATGGGAGGGAGAGTATACCTGTATTATCTTGCCTATGTTAGGAAATCTTTGGCTTAGCCATTCTGCCTACTATAGAACCTGCTTAATGGAGTACTAAAAGAAGGTCTACTAAAATGGGTTTACACCTTAGGAACTAACATGTGAGGTCTCACTGCTTCGGACTTTATCTTTAAACTATCCCAGAAAAAAAAAAAAAAAAAAAAAAAACTATTTTTTAAGATAAAGTGAATTTCCTTGATAAACAAATTATTTCAGTGGACATCTTAAATCTAGATTTGTTGTTTAATGTCCCAATGATTTACTTTAGGTCTTCCGTTCACAATAAACCACCAAATAAATAAATAGTATAACAAATAAATAAATTAATAATACTCACAATTTATCAAGGATATTTAAGAAGAAAGTTCCATTTCTCAAATCATTCACATCTCTTATTTCAGGCAAGCTAAAGGCATTCACCTAAAACAAAATAAATATTGAGATAGACATATTAGATAACAAGAAAAAAGGTTTTACTCGTGACGTCACCATTGTGAAATATCAAAAACAAATATTTCGAAAACCAGTATTTTTTGTTGTGTAAATGTGAATCGTTTTGAAAACGAATGGGATCAGATGTGTGAACGTAGTAATGTTTAATGCTACCAACCGCTTAGTGTGATCATAATAGCTTGAAATGGGCCTACCCAATACAATGCATTAAAAAAAAAAAATGTTTATTGTAATCAATATTCCGTTTATTGTGATCAAAGTCAAGATTGTTGGATTTTGTTTATCACTTTCAGGGAAACAAATAGAGCTATAGCAATGGTGTTTAGGTTAACATCCTTTTTTCTCAAATAGTAAACCTCAACTAAACTCCCCCCATTACTTCGAAGGACCACAGACAGATCTAAAGAGAGAGTTTTATTCATATTTTCATTACATCACTTAGTGTACATAATAAACACAGTCTTATTTATAATTTTGTTTTGTATTGAGTTTCACTTCCTTCTGTGGTACCTTTTGCTTATTATTATCAGTCGGTTAATGTTATCATTTTGTGTGGGTCCCAAAGTGATCACTTAAAAAAATAATAGAACCTGTGTCTAAGAGCTCGTATTAGTACTTAAATACATATAAATTGTTCAGAAATTCGCTAAATATTATTTTAAGAATAAGGTTTATTGCTATTTTTCAAAAATTATTGATTTCCCGATTATTTCAACCCTCTTTTGCATAGAAACCAATCGACTTACAAAAAAATGGTAAAGAGATAATTTGTAGGTATTTTTCTCTTCTTTATTTTACTACTTCTCCACTTTTTGCGTAAATAGCTTGCTTTGCAAGTTATAAGGCGAAATCCACTAAAAAAATAAAAGAAGATAGTGGTTTTATGATGATTTCTCATATTTGCGTGTAAAATTTTTGTTGGACAACTTCAGATTTGTGTTCAGCACACCGAAAAACATAAAGTAAACCACAAACAACAATTACACCAGAACTTTCCACTTTGAGCTATTTTTATGCACCATTTGACTGGACTATAAGGCCCGTTTCACTTGAGGCAATTTTAGTTGATTCAACTAGTTTCCTGGTTACTCTCAACTAGTTGACCGCCAGTGTGAAGACATTTTTAGGCCTCTTTCACACAAGGCAACTGGTGAAATCAACTTCTCTCTTGGAATAAAGCAAATATAATAATTATTAAATAATTAATTTGAGCTTTGCACATTTTAGCGCATTACACATGCGCATATTAAAAATGTTAAACTTTTCTATATTTTTCCTATGTGTGGTTCAAAAAGTTACGTAATTTTTTTTAAATTTCACATCTCTATAGAGTGAATGGTTTTGGGAATATGAACCTAAGTCTTTCAGACAGAAAGACACATCACCCTCGGCTTAAGGGTTTCAAGGATGATTTACGAAACCCTAAAAAGGAGGGACCTCTCCCCTCCACTAGAGACATTTATCTTTGTCAAGTTGGCCAGTCCTTTTGTCTGGGAAAATCTCAAGCTGTCATTGGCTCTCCACTCCATTTGCTAGTTTTCCCCGCACTGTCAACACACTAACTCTACTTTGCTACAGACTGTAAAATAAATATGATAATAATAATAAAAATATCAACAAGTAAGTCTGTTATAATTTTGACTTTTCGGTCTATTTTGTGTTTCTGATGTTTAAAATCCATAAGTGTTTAATGATCTGTTTGGCACTTTTATTTTCTTATTTAATAAAATTATTATCAGGTGCTTTTATTTGTTTGAGTGTGATTTATTTCTTAAGTAGGAGAATAAGTGTTTTGATGATTCCATAATTTAAAATATTGGTGCTCATTTTAAATAATGTAGATAATATGTGTATAATGTGAGATTTATATGCGATGGTGTTGCGCAAAAAGGGCCAATCTGCATTTTGTATTTGAAATCTAAAACTTGAAAAGCTATGATTATTAATTATTAATATTTGAATGCCTTATTTATATTTTTATTAATTTAAAATATATTTGGCTACCTAATTAATAAGTCAAAATTACCAAATTTATTTTATTAATTATAAATAAAAAAACAAATGTGATATTAGTAGCGGGTAGTAGCGGATTGGCCCTTGTGGATTTATTCAGATTGGCCCTTTTGGCGCAACACCATTGATGTGTAAGTTTAAGGTAGGACATTGATTTTAATGATATTAACTANGTTGACAGCGCGGGAAAAAATAGCAAATGGGGGGAAGAGCCAATGAGAGCTTGAGATTTTCCCGGACAAAAGGTCGGGCCAACTAGGCAAAGATAAATGTCTAGTGGAGGGGAGAGGCCATCTGGATAAACGCTGCCCCACCCGTACCTACAGACCTAGTGGCTTTATTTTTTCCCCCACAGAGGTTGGCCAATCTGTGTGTCACTCAATTTCCCGCGCTGTCAACGCACTAACTCTAGTTGTTCGATTACTGTAATGCCTTGTAGTGTCTTTTTAGTTAAATCAACCGGTGGGGATAAGAATGCAAGCGGCACATGTGCCTGGCCTCTAACTGGCTAGTTGACTGCGTGTGAAGGGGTTCGTGAACACTAGCTACCCGGCTACACTCCTCTTCAACTGCCAGTCAACTAGTTGAATCAACTAAGTTACCTCGTCTGAACTGGGCCTAATTCTTCCATAATCAGCACTGATGATGGCTTTATATTAAAAGCCGATAAGGTACTTTGATAAATAAACAAGTATTATTTTAAATAGAGAGACAATTTATTTTTGTAATTTGAAATGACCTCCATCAACACTCTTATTCCGATTAACTAACTAGAGATTTAAATAAAACAAGAAGTAATAAAGTAAAGACAAAGTAATCATGTCACTATAAATAGATTAAGTCAGATGTAAAATCAAAGCGTTTTAGAATCTACAGTAATAAAAGACTCGGGATAAGTACAACTTGCCACTTCAAACCGGCGTTTTGTAGTTCCTTAAGTAAATAACTTTGTAAAAGTACTTGGACAAATAAATAAACTTATCAAAACAGGGTAAAAGTCATGCAGGGAATAGGGTATTTCGTCGCGTAAAAAAATTCAAACAAATGAAAACTTAAACAAGACCGAATCAATACGCAAAACTTAAACGAATATTATCGTAGGTAATAGCATGAGTTCTTAAATAATATTCTAATGGTCGGTCCACTTACCCACGCCACAATTACATTTTCCCACACTTTCAACTTCATTTTTATAAAAATTTAATTACAAAAAAGTGTCCGCCGAAATAAAACATCCACGACAAAAAATGTACCTAGATTACAAGAAATAAAACGGTCAATGTTAATTTTAACATTTTTTTTTTGGGAATGAATCTAGGTAATATATAACGCACAATTTAATATTTACATTCACGACCAATAACTTGACATATAAAACAAGTGACAACTTCAATTTGTTAATAATAAATAAAAAGTTATAAGTTCGTAACGGTAAACATTTCAAAGACAAAGAGTTACTCCCTCGAACATTCAAACAGCTTGTGAGGAAAATGGCGGACGCCGAAACGGCTTCTTGACATTTGAAAATGCAGTTTTACCAACTAAAGTAGACCAACTCCGAAGAACAACTCGAAAGCTTTCTTCTTCCTTCCGCTTGACCTTTATAAAAAAAACCGTTGATATGACCTCGAAACGAAAGCCTTCATATTTATATTTTATAAATATTTCGAAAAAAAGACGAGCCGTTTTTACAATTTATATTTTATTTGATTGTAATTTATAATTTGTAGCACAGAATTAATTTGCATCTCCATGAGGGGGAGGGGATGGTAGATACTCTTTATCCCTTAGAAAGGAAGATCCCAAAATGTACTAACAGTGGGAACATCCGCTTTTGAGGCGGGGACCCTATTTATCGAATCTCTATCGACGAATTTTTCGGTAAATCTTAAAAAATAATCAAAATAAACTTTTATCTTTTAATACATCAAATAGATCACCTTAGAATAGGGAACATTGCTTTAGGTATTTGACCAACCACCTAATATGATGATCTGGGAACTATCTCAGCATCACACCAGATCACTTCACAAATGCTCCTTCTTCTTATACTTCATAAATCTTGCTTTCACTCAACAAATGATCCTGCCATTCTTACAGGGTATTGTTGACTCCTGCAGTCTGTACAATATGAATTTTAGTGCAGCGTCAACACGGAAATAGGAAAAATGGTGTGGGGAGTATGGAGTATGGGAGGGAGANAATATTCCTGCTTGACCTATTGTTCATAGCACAAACTGGTTGTATTATTATTGCGTTCATCTTCACTTCTAAATTCTTCCTGGTCCTGGTCGTCTCCGGAATATTCAGACGAGCTATCGCTATCATGATTGGAGTAAAGACATGTAGTAAGAATCGTCTGAATCCACATGTATATCAGAATCTGACTCATCTGATAAAGGAGGAGGAGCCAGTGCAAGTTGCACCAGTCTTTTGGTACGCAAGGAAACATTTTTTGGGGCTCCGTCCATATTCTGTCCTTAAAAATAATGTGCATATAAGGGAATATACGTCTGTGTGACGGGTGGTTTTACATACACTCGGAGGAACAGCCGTCTGTCAGGCGGGGTGACTTTGAATAAAACAAATAATAGGAAGGTAAGAGTTCACTATATGGACTTGTTGACACGCACAATATGAAGACCAAAGCCAATTTGAGACTCCTTCAGTAGCCCATCTCACACATATGTGCCAGCGCTTTCTGGCAATAAAACGCCTAATCGTATCCGTCTGTTAGGCGGATATTCCGTTCAAAGGGTTATTATAAAATAACTATTTCGTAATAATGAATAATCATTATTTTGATATCAATAATAAATATTATTCAATGAAAAAATGCTAACCCCATCATATGTATTTCAATTTATTATTAAACATATAACATATTAAAGTATTTAACAGGTGATTGTTTTAATAATTTATCTAGTGAACTAGATCCTCAGTGAAAACCTAAAACATGAAAAAGGGGCCAAAAAAGTTCCAGACCCCATCTAAAAAAGTCAGCCTATGCCTATTAAATGATTGATATATCTACATTGTGGCCAAGTCTGCTCTTTCTTTAATTCATAACTTCACTCGTACTCCTACTTTCATAAACAAAACAAGACAGCTCTTTATTTTAATTTCTTACCTCACTATTTTGGTTGGGGGTCTAGCCATGATACTGATTTTTTATGTATCATTCAGAAACCAGCCAACAGCCAAATGTTAAGCAATAAAAATAAAGTAGTCTTGCTTATGAAAGTAGGAGATAAGAGAGGTTATGGACTAAAGAAAGAGCAGATTTGGCCACTTTTTGAGTATGGGTGTGGTCCTTGGCTTTTATTTCACGCTGTTAGGTTTTTGCAAAGGATATCATTCCTTTTGTCTGGCAATAAGCAATAAAAATAAATGATTAGTCTTGCTTACGAAAGTAGGAGATAAGAGAGGTCATGGACTAAAGAAAGAGCAGATTTGGCCATTTTTTGAGTATGGGTGTGGTCCTTGGCTTTTATTTCACGCTGTTAGGTTTTTGCAAAGGATATCATTCCTTTTGTCTGGCTTCAGCATCGTTGGTTTTGACTTGATTTTTACGAGGCACTGAATAATAAGGGAAGCAAGGCCACTGTATTTTAGTGGTTAGCGCACTCGACTCTGAAACCAGGGTTTAAACCCTGGCTGAGAGATCGAATCCTAGAGAGGTATACATGTTTCAAACTGATGATCTCATCGAGTAAATGAGTAAAGTGGTCGTATAATAACCCCCGCCCTGAAATGACCTAAGCCGTTAAACGGGACTGAAACCAAAGAAAAAAAAACTTCTAAAAAAGTAGTCAAGTGACGCAGCCCTCCGGAAAAAGTTTACTCTCATGTTGTCAGAAAATAAGACGAATTTATAAAATAATAAATATTCGATTTAAAGAGCATTAGTGTGACATTTGAGCCATCCAATTAGAAATAAAATCGGTTAATAACTGGGGACACTGTAAAAGAACAAAGCCAAAAATTAAAAAATTGCAATCAAATCTTGTTTCAACTAAGGTACAACTGATGAGGGTCAAAAATTAAAAGAATCAAAACTGTAGATGTTACTGAATCAGACTCGAGCTCAGAGCATGATTTTGAGTCAGTCAGTCAGTTAGTAATAAAATGTCAAACTTTGAAACTCTCCCCTGTTGAAAAGGCTAAATATTAAGAGCTCAATTTTTTTTAAAGCTAATCTATGTTTTAAATGTCAAAAGCCTATCTTAAGAGGAAGCAGAGATATGAGGGTGGGAAAAATGGAGTGAATTTCAATTGGTAGAAAGATACACTGCATGATTACTGGAACTATTGGCTGGGAAAACAAATTGCATGGTTAAATTTTTAATATATCTTTAATCAATATCATCAGAACCGTATTTAAGATAAAATTTTAGAGTTTTGGTTGTTAAAGTCTCAACTTGGTATCTAAAATTAATTTCTCGGGGAAAAAACAGTGTTCATTTTTTAGAACATGTCCACCAGATTTCATTGAAATCAACCCAGAAGTGTAGTTTCTGCGCACATAAAATAGACTAACATTATTTAAAAACACTTTTTGTGGACACAAGGGGACTGAAACGTGTAAATCCATCAAAGTCAAACATTTGTTGTTGCATCTTACCTTTTATGCTATTGATTAGTTGGGTCTTTTAAGGAAAATTCAAATGCCTCATGTATCGATCAGTTTTCCTTATTCATTCTACGAGAAAAGAAGATCCTGGCCTTTTTGCAAGAGGTTTCAAATTAATGGCATTGAACTTCATTAAGTAATTTTAATTTTTAAGTTAGTAATTTATTTTATAGCCCTTAGCTATCTGATGGGGGACTTGCGTCTGGTATCTTTTTATTGATGCTATCAATAACTGCAAACTCATGAAGGTTACATGGGCTTGACAATACATGGTTGGCAAAAAACCTGAACCTTTTTTAAACACTTATACCTTAGCTTCTGTAATAGATAGAAAAATGGGGTTTGCTGGTCTGATAACTACATGGGATATGGCCCCTAGCAATAGTATCATCTCATTGTTTGCAAGGAGGACAGGGAAACATCTTGCATTAACCTGCAATTTGGTATTAGATGCAAGTATTGATTGCAAACAATTAAATACTTGCAAGAGAATTGCCCAGACTTCAGGCAACATTGTGCTTAACATATCTTCAATGTTTGTTATAACACTGAGGGACTCCTCTCATTTACCTACAAAGACCACTCCCCCACCATATGATCATTTATTCTTAAAACTATAACACCAGACAACGATTACTACCCAGACAACTTTTTTAAGACCCTAATTCAAACCGTCATTGCATGGCTTTCACATAATAGTTTGTTAAGTTATAGATCTATTAATTTTAAGCCAATGTTATCGCATATTCTTGGGGTTTTTTTGTCTCTGAAATATCCCTGCCCTCCCATAAAACCTTTTAAAAATTGGAAAAAATTATATTTTTGATTTTGGAAAAAAATTATATTTTTTTGGAATTGGTATGAGGTGGAAGAAATAAAAAAAATACTCCCAGAAAAATTTTATTGGGCTTTTTGCCATGGATTTGTATCAATGAATCGAAGACAGAGCAGGGTGAGAGCACCCCTAATAGGTTCTCTTCCCCCACGCTTTGATGGACAGATTAACTGCTCTAAAGCATTACACATATAAGTTTAATTTTTATTAACAAAGTTTTTCTGGTGATTAGTCACAACCTACTTACCTGGTTCCAGAAATCAACTGCAGTGTCTGATTTAAAAGGTAAAAAAAAGGCAATTGATTTTTTTCTTTTTTATTGATTAATTCCATAATTTAATTAATAATTCATTAATTAATTATTAATATAAAACTGTACAAAGATTTTTCTCTCTCTTTATCTTTA
>KZ652673.1:62089-79863 GCA_001010745.2 Gerris buenoi
AAACCATGTTGGACACTCTTGGTTGTTATACAACTAGGAGGGGAGTCATGGTTAACGACAATATCTTCACACAAGTGTGTGAAGATTTCGGTCCCTAACTCGGGTTTGTTCTATGGGCCCACCTAAGTGGCCTGCATCATAAAATGGTGTACAAATAAAATAGGCACAGATATGCGCTAATACTATTTTGTTTTTATTTAAACTAGTTGTCATGGGGAGCTATGATTTAGAAAATTAAAAATATTAGCACCAGACTGTACCGACTTTGGCAATTCCGATTCTGAACGTAGCTAAGTAATATAGGGACAAAGGAACAGCCCTCTTCTTTATGTAACAGTATGTAAATTTGTTCATAGGTAGGTAAATTTGATAAGAAGTCAGAAGAAAGACGGTTGGGTTTGTTTACCCTTTTTTAGTACCACTTTTTGACAGTTACCAGTGAGAAGCACCGTCGCAAACGATGGTACACCCTACCTAACCCTGATAGTTGGACAGGGCTGTACAAGCTTTTATTCAATTACCTGGCTAGTTAAAAATAAGATATACTCTTAACGCTTACCTGTATATAATTACAAGAGACGTGGTCGGGAGGTGTTGGTTGGAGGGGGTCGGGGTGGGCTGGGTTTGTAGCGACGGTGTCGATACTAAGATGGGGGAGTATCATCCCC
Source organism: Gerris buenoi (assembly GCA_001010745.2). Taxonomy (NCBI): domain Eukaryota; kingdom Metazoa; phylum Arthropoda; class Insecta; order Hemiptera; family Gerridae; genus Gerris; species Gerris buenoi. The sequence goes on from KZ652673.1 coordinate 62,758, forward strand.
ATCCATAGAATCATCAGTAGTGTTGTTCAGTTGTGCTTCTTCTGATGCCGCCAGGGACCCTCGCTTAGACCCACTGAGTCTGCTAGAGCTCAGCGACCCAAGACCTGCTCCTCTCCTGAAACAAAATACAATAATTAGTAACAAGTTTTAAAGCTAGGCATCATGGAACTCTTTTAGTTTAGTATCCCCTTAAAAAGAGAATGATTGAGATGAAAGGGATATTATCACTGTTACATAAAGAAGAGGGCTGTTCCTTTGTCCCTATATTAATTAATTAATTAAAAAAGTAATGATTATTTTATTGTAATCTGAAATGTATCATCTTTTTTTTTTTAAATTGCAACCGTCAAACAATTCTAAAAGCACCAGTGGACCCCAAAGTGTTAAGTGGAGTGGTGTCTAAAACAGCTGATAGGGCGTCACGCAAACCCCATGTCATCTATTCCATACATTGTTATACAAGCCTTTTTTCCATTGTTTTGCAGTAGGGATTATTATTTATTATGTTAAGAATGACATTCTTCATTATTATGGGGTTAATGGTGGAGTACCTAAGTTTACTCTTGAGGTTGTTGCACTCCCTGGTTAGTGAATCATGAGATTCCTGCATGTCTTCCAGTTCTCTCTGAGCTTTCCTCTTCTGGGCCTTCTCTCTGCTTATCTCTTCTTCAACTTCGTCCAGTTGTCTCTTCAGAGCCTTTACACGACCATTAGCCTGAACAAAAAAATAACAATGTTAAAAATTATTCACTTACTATGTATACTCTATAAATGAAGAAGTATTTGTTGCATTGAGGTGATCACAAATTAGACTGGTTATACAGGCGTGGTACCAATAATGAATACAATGAGGGGACAAAACAATGTATAACATGGAGGGACTAGATATGATGTTTTGTTCTGACCTAAAAAAAATTCAGGCTTATATTGTTCTAGAACCATTCCAATCTGCTGCTTCTAACACTTCCAGTTCTGAACAAAGAAGCACTCTTGATTTGGTATGTTCTAGGACTAATAAACAAATAGAACTGAACTCCTGTGTACTAGTTCCAGCTCCGTAACACGGATGAAGCATCCTCACTCTGATTCATTCTAAAACTAATTAAAAGTTGGTACAGAATGTAAATGCTGTTCGGGTAACTATAGCGTGGCTCTGTATTACATATGAAAAACTGGGATTCAACTCTAATTGACCTCATGAGTACTCCTGACATAGTATCTTAGGATAATTGATTAATTGTGCCAGTTAATTTTAAAAGTTAGCCTAAGAAATTCTAAAGATGGATACAACTGAGAGTGAATTTAAAAGTTGTTCATGAGGGGACAAAACAATGTATAACATGGAGGGACTAGATATGATGTTTTGCCAGTTAATTTTAAAAGTTAGCCTAAGAAATTCTAAAGATGGATACAACTGAGAGTGAATTTAAAAGTTGTTCATGAGGGGACAAAACAATGTATAACATGGAGGGACTAGATATGATGTTTTGCCAGTTAATTTTAAAAGTTAGCCTAAGAAATTCTAAAGATGGATACAACTGAGAGTTAATTTAAAAGTTGTTCACACTAGTTTCCATTATCAACATTAACATTTATAGTTACTCTGCCTTACCAACACTTCATTTCCATCACTTCAAAAAGAAATTGAGGTAAATTTAAATAGGGTATTAATTAAGTAAAGTATAATCTAAATAGGGCTTTAAGAGATTTCTATTTTTGGTCTTCAGGGGTATCATAAAAAAAAAACCAACTACGTTTCTTTTGCAATATTTCGTCCTTATTCTTTAGGACATTTTCAAGCCATTTATACTTGTTTCCATAGTGCAAGAATCAAATTATTTGTCAAATACTAAGTCAATTAAAAAGTGATTTTTCCAAAATCCCACTTCTTAATTCCGTCTTTTAGAAATTCCATAAAGTCAATTGAATTAAAATTCATTTCTCTTACACACAGGTTACATGAGTCATGAGCAAAGATTAAACAGTGACTCGCTTGATTAAACAGTGAGGGCTTTATTATTATTAGTCTCAATAATATAATAAATTTGTTTACCTTTTCAACTTGTTCTTTATACTGGTCTGTGTGCCTCCTCTCATCTTCCAACTGAACAAGCAGTTCCTTCACCTTCTTCTCCATCTTCCTGTTCATCTTCTGTTGCATCAGCTTCTCCCTATAAGAAAACAAAAAAAAACAAAAAACCTTTTGATACCTAGCTGTGGTAATAGGCTTCTTCGTTTTGTCCCTACCTACTTAAATTGTTTCAGAATCTAAGGGATGTGATTCAAGTAGCTAAACACTTCATGTGTAGATGAAACATTTCAAAAATGTTAAATGTACCATATTATGTACCATATTATGGCTTACACATATGTCTATTTTGATAGTTACTCATTAATGTGAAACAAAAAGCTTAACACTGATGAGTATATGGACAATTTAAACTTTAAAGTGTAGCACATAGCTTAATACTGATGTTAAGATGGGCAATAAAACAATAAAGATTACCAAATGGCTATCTATGATCCCTTTGATAGTTCCAATTTTTTTTAGGATTAAACAGCTAAACAACAATATTTACAAAGACAATTAAAGAGGACTAAATAGTATAACATCTGTGTTATACCATGTAACACTGATGTTTACATAGACAATTTAAGTAAACCAAATGGCACAACATCGATGTTTCTTATGGTATTTTAACATTTTGGAGTATCAAATAGCTAAACTATTGAATGTTTCTCCTGTCTTTCCGCCGCACTACCCTTTCTCTCCGCTCCCATATCCCATCCTACCCTAGGCATACTAAATTAATAAGTTTTAATGTGTTTTTGTTTATTATCTATTATAGCTTTTATTTTTTTACATCTATTTTATTCTTTTTTAAATGTTATTACTCATGTTGTTTATATTCTATTGTTAACATAGTATTTAGTCAATTTCGCCTTAAGAGTGCCTCACTTGTGTGCAATTGCCATTGAGGGCTCTTAAAATATAAATAAATAAATAAACACCAATATGTAAATAGAGAATTCAAATAGCTAAATATTCATCTTGGTTAATTTGGTGTATCAAATGGCTAAATATCAATATGAAAAAAGACAATTTAAGTCTACAAAAAGGCTAAACCTAGATAGAGAATTAAAACAAATTTGTATCAAATTGATGAGTACATTGATAGATAATACTAATAGCATATCACCCAGATAACAAGAGATGTCTAGAGGAAAAACATTTTTCATAACAGAAAGAGCACAAGCTTTATGTGATGCATTGAAACCACCCTACACCTGATGAGAAAAAATGAATTTTCTCATACTTCAGGTGTTGGTAAAACACAGTTCAGTAACTATTGGGGTGAGCAAATCAGTAAATGACAAGTTTTACTTACTTAGCCTCTGCCTCAAGTTGCTCTTCAAGATTGTGTATTTTAGATTCTAGAGAAGCGATAGCAGCCTTGGACTTGGTCCTCTGGTTGGTTTCGAGTTCAGACAGTTTAGCCTTTAATTCCTTGTTCTGTCTATCAAGGTTAAGACGGGATGACTCAAGTTTCTGAGATGTAGATCTTTCAGCAGCAAGATCTATTAACACATTAATAATAACATTAACAACAGCCATATAGATAAAGAACCATAACTGACTAAACTAGATTTATTCATTTTAAACCCCAGCCTAAATTTTCCTCATTTCGGGGTCTGAAATTAAAAAAAAAATGGCAAAAATCTGAGTTTTATTAATTACTAATACTCTAACCAAAATACTTTCGATAATTTTGATCTTGGCCAATAAATAAAGAAGAATTTAATTTACCTGAAGTAAGCTGCTCTATTTGTATCTGTCCCTTCTTGGCCCTGTCCATAAGTAACTCAGAATTACTCTGCTCTTCTTCCAGTTCTTCTTCAAGAGTCGAGATCCTAGCTTCCAACCTTCTCTTTTCATCAATCATCAAGTTGCTAAACAACACACAACACAATGTTACACACATAAAAAAAAAAAAAACCAATATTGTGAGAACTATTATTCTCACAATATATTTTATTCACAATATATATTCTCCCAATTAGTGTGGTCCATAGTTTCCTCCCGCCTATCACATACTTTAGTTTTGTTTTGCTTTTAATCATTTATTGACCAATTTATTTTTTCTATTCTAGTATTTTACATCTGTCAAAATTATAGCAATAATACAATAATATATTATTTAATATTTATCAATATCTAATGAGCGCAGTAATATCTGTGGGCTTCTATCAATAAGCCATATAATTTCTTAAAAATAGGTGTTTTTTTTAAACAAATTGTGCGCACGTGGAAGAGAAACCTATAACCAAGAAGGTTGAAATTAATAAGGAGAAACAGACACGAGACCAATTGTTCCCTGTGTCTGAAACAGATTTATTTCTTTGATTTTTCAGAGAAAAAAGAAAGTTATTCAGAAAAATAACAATGATTCTATTACTATCAGCAAGCTCAGTAGCAAAAATTGGTACTAAATTTACCTATATGAAAGATAATGAAGGAAAGAAAAGAAGGAGAAAGAGGTACAGTCAGACCTCCATACAACGAACTCTATGGTTCCAGAAAAAAAATTGTTATATAGAAATTTCGCTACATAGAATTTCTTGATTCGTGATTCTATAGAATCACTTAGTACAGAGAATCTGTGGGACATAAAAAAAATGCATTACATAGAGATTTTCACAGTACAGAAGTTCGTTATAAGGAGGTCCGACTGTATTATGGTTATAGGTAAGGAGGGGGAGAGTAGAGGGAAAAATTAGGCGGAAGCAAAAAAATAGGTAGAGTGAAGTGCAGAAGGAAAAGCTAGAGGTAAATTAAATTATTTTATTAAGACAATAACAAAAATAAAATAATTGTTTACAGCCCTCAATTAAAGAGATGGATATTAAAGATGTAAAGAGAGATTAAGGATAGAAATTAAAGAGATGGATTTATCAATATATATTTAGACATACCCTTTGTTTGCGATGTTGGCGAGTTCTTCAGCGTATTCGTCCCTTTCTCCTTCAGCAGCTCTCCTCTGTCTTTCACTGGCAGCTAGATCTTCCTGAAGTTGTAGGAGTTCTGCTTCTAAAGACTTTAACCTTTTCTCGGCTTCTTTAGCCTGGAGGGCCAACTCTTCCCTAGCACTCTTAGCTTCCTCGGCTTCTCGTAGAGCCTCCTTGGCCTGCGCCTGTGCCCTACGCCACTGCTTGACTGCATCCTCCTTAACCTTACCACACACACATCGCTAACTAGGACGTAGTTACACAATGGTCCCCAAACACCGACACACAAAGCAGTTTTTTGTTCTTTTTTTGTCTACAGACATTTCTTAACACGGCACTCTGATCTACATACACTCTAGGGCCAACAAAGTGCCTACAATAAATAGAGGGAAAGGGTTAGTACTGTTAGTGGTTAGTAAATAGCACACACACATACACAATACAACAAGCTACAACAACAATAAATACACACACTACTAAATACAACTATTAACCACATTAAACAACAATAATACAAAAGTTAAACTCAAATATTTAATACTGCAATCTGTTCAATGACTGAGGTGAATAGTTTTAGACTTAACAGTACCAAATGTAACTAACTTTTTAAATTAAAACTTTAAAACATCTAAAAGATTTTGCATAATCTTTGCAATCAGCAGCAAAAATTATTTTGTGCAAACAAATCCTTTAGAAATCACTGAAATATAAAACTCTAGACTTCTTTGGAGTCGGTAATCAAGTAAATGAGTTCCGACAAAGAACAGATCACATTAGAAAACAAATTGAAATCCATCAATAAATACGAGTTTATAAGATTATACGTGAAAGAATATATTATTATTAATAGGTAATAACAATTACAATTATCATTAATAAAAAAAGTAACTTCATGCTTCTTCAAATATGAAAAAAATTAAGTATTTGACTATTTTAATTAGATAGAATTTGAGGATAGAGATGATCTTTAAAACAGTAAAAATAAAGTTTTAGATTTACAAGAAACTAAAAGTAAAAATATTTTTTTTTATAAATAAAGTAGGTGGTTCCTTTTAGGTATAATTTCTTGATTAGTTGGGTCTTTTAAGGAAATATAAACGCCTTACTTTAGCGATATTTCGATCCCTCCTTGGATCATTCTCAAGCTGATTGACTAGCTGATTACATTGTCATCGTTATTGTTTTATATAAAAGTTCTTACTTCTACGGCTCATTGAATCTATTTGATTCTCATCAATTCACCTGAAAACAGGTACTGTTAATTGCACAATTAGTTAAAAATTCCAGAACATTCAGATTTAATTGTAATTATAAATATACTTATTTCCTCTAACAACATATTACAATTTACAACTTCGAAATATTTGATTTCGTGAAAATATTTCAGCTTGAGAATGATCCAAGGAGGGATCGAAATATCGCAAAAGTGAGGCGTTTATATTTCCTTAAAAGACCCAACTAATCAAGGAATATTTTTTTAGAATTAGTATCTAATAAATCTAAAACTTTGCTATTGACTTTTGTCTGATAATCTCTATCTTCAAATTATATGAAAACTACAAATTTAAAAAAAAGGTTATAAAATGTTTTGCACTTATGGGTGGTATAATTGAAAATATATTTTAGGCCGCTTCTACACCAAAGAGACAGTTAACAACAGACAGCTACTGGAAAGGCCATTGATTCGGTGATGTACTTTGCTGTGAAAACAATATTACTTCTGTTTCCTTATCAACTTTCCTTTGTCAATTGAGTGTAAAAGCTGCCTTAATTTTAAAATATAAATAAATAAATAGTGTCTCAAGACTTTTTTTGAAATGGGGCAATTACAAAGATGTCAAAAGGTGAAAAAAGAAAGAAGTAAACAAAATTAGTTGATTTGACAGAGAATATGTGGGACTTCAATCAGTTTATTATCTAAAAACCTATAATTGCTATACTTTATACTAACTAGTATTAACTACTTCTGTTAATAATAATCACATTATTACTGGGGAAGGTCCCCTTACCCTTACCTTTGACACTTAAAAAAAAAAAAAAACACTGATATGATAACCCTTGAAGGTGGCAAGGTTAGTTAAATAAATGTTGTCAAGCCCTTCTCTGACAAGAAGAATCATAGAAAAAATTCCTCTCTCCCAGGAATTGTGTCGGAGATTTAACAGGTACATAACTGTTCAAGGCAAGGAAACCTCCCTTATACTGCATTAATTTATCATTATGTCTTAAATATTAAACAAGATTTGTTTGTTTTATAATGAAATACTCACTTTTATTTGATATAAGAAACTAAAAGAACTAATTTTGGGAAAAGAGAAATATTTTAAACACAAAAAAAATCGGTTTATCTGCAGAAAACAGGATGTTTATCAAATATGATCATTTATATGCACAGGAGAGATTGTATTACTTTGTCTAAACAACTGTTAGACAAAGAAACGTCATCTCTAATGAATATAAAGTGTTAATATCCCTTTGTCTAAACAGTTTATCAGATTAAGGGATATTATACATCAGATTATCCTCTGTTCCTGTTCTAAGAAAAACAAAAGCAAATGATTTTCTTTTTGAGAAACATCAAGAGAAAATTAAAAGGGATTGACTAAAAAAATGAAACTAAAACTACAACAATAATTAATATAAAAATTCCATTTTTAAAAACAAGTCTTATGTACATTTTTTTTTTTTCCTGTATTCTTCACCTTAGTTGTTTCTATGTGCAAAATTTGGGGAAGATTGAATAACGGAAAGTGGTTCAAAATTGGGGTAATAGGTGTGCGATGAAACTTAAAAAGCAAATAAATAAGACGCCATTTTGTTTTTTTTATTATTATTATTTTGGTTTCTGTATTCTTCACCTTAGTTGGTTCTACGTGCAAAATTTGGAGAGGATTGCATGACGGGAAGTGGTTCAAAATTGGGGTAATAGGTGTGCGATGAAATTTAAAAAGCAAAGAAATTTGACGCCATTTTGTTTTTTATTATTATTATTTTGGTTTCTGTATTCTTTACCTTAGTTTTTTCTATGTGCAAAATTTGGGGAAGATTGAATGACGGGAAGTGGTTCAAAATTGGGGGAATAGGTGTGCGATGAAACTTAAAAAGCAAAGAAATTTGACGCCATTTTGTTTTTTTTATTATTATTATTTTAGTTCCTGTATTCTTCACCTTAGTTGTTTCTATGAGCAAAATTTGGGGAAGATTGAATGAGGGGAAGAGGTTCAACATTGGGGTAATAGGTGTGCGATGAAACTTACAAAGCAAAGTAATATAAGACCAGTAAAAAATATAAAAGATGTAACACAAAATGATAAATAATAACAGATAGATATAGATTATTGATAAGATGACATGGCAAGCTAATGATATGAAATAAACTATGGAATAATACTAAACTAATAAAACGATGCAATTAAAGAGAAAATAAGTGTAATAATAAAATTTACCATGTTGCCCTACATCAGCAAAAGTTTAACAAACAAATAAAACAATACGAAACTATTACAGTGGTAACAACAGTATTATATAATATTAAAGAGAAATCTACATTGTTCTTTTAACTCTTATTCAAACACAATTGATTTTAAAATAAATGTCAAATATCAATTTCACTTCATTTCAAAAATAATCAATTTGAAGTAAAGTGAGAATTATTACCATATGTTTGTAAATTATAAAACTAATTATGTAAGAGATCTTTCATTGTAGTTACAAATAAGTGGATATTAAACTATTTTTAACTATTGATTCAGCCATTCTACCTCTTTTCTTGAGATTAGATATCATTAATTAAGTTGATAAAATTAATTTAAGTTTAACAAAATATACTCTTTTCTCTTACAAGATGAGAATAAGGGAAGATTATAAATCTTAAGACACTATAAGATAATAAGTTTAACATTTACTCTATTTCTCTTCTGCTAGCCATAATTGGATGTGGTTTTTAAACCAATAAGTCTGGTATGCCAAAATAGAGGTAATACAATAATTATAGTCCTTCTACTGTAGTTTAAAAAAATTATATAAAAATAAGGGGCTAAATATATTAAAATGACAAAAAAACAATCCAAATTTCTCTCTAAATAATTTGTTTATGAATAAAACAACACAACATTAAAGTGTGATCAAATAAAATAAATCAAAACACACTCTAAAACAGTGATTGATAAGCAATAAAAACGCATATTCTCGTCTCCCCTTTTATTAAAGATATCCCTCACAGCCAGTAATAATGATATACCAAATATAAAGCAGCATAAAAACAATCCCCATCTTTTCATTGTTTATATTCACTTAACATCTTGATTATGACAGTATTACTGGCAATGAGTTTATCTTATAACCAATTACTCAACAAGTAAATTAAGAGACATTTAATTGCACATAAAAATTAGTTGTATTAATTCAAAAGCTAAAAATATTAAAAATAATTGTAAAACGTAAGCGTTAGTTATGCAGTGAAATTGCTTCTGTCTCAAGTTCAGTAAAGAATAAGCAACAATCCAACTAACCAATATATTTCATGTGATTCCATTTTTCTTTTTATATCTTCTTTTAGTCAAGGAAATCAGTAAAGGACACATTTAAATACTGTCTATATTTTACCCAAACTTGGGCCCCTTTTTTTGAGGGGTGGGGGAGGCAGTAGCCATAAAAGTATTAATATTGAGTAGGTGTTTAAATTTATTTGATGTCACATTTTTTGGCACTAAGGTTTGCTCTTAAATAATATGTGCCTGATTATGCTATAATAAAATGTGCTATAAAAATGCCCAATTATGCTATAATTGGGTGCTTGTGCAGTGGATATTCAAGGAAAATAGGATTCAAGGGTTTTAACTTTAGTTCTTCATTGGTCGTTAACTTAACTGTTGTGAGAATATCTGTTGAATTTCAACTCTTATTTTCTACAGATTGTCAACTTGATAGCTGAAGATATCTCCTGGGTATTGACCCTTATTAAAAAGTGGTATCTCAATCTCCCATTTTTCCTATTTTAAATTATTTGACATAAGAATGAGAAGATGTCGTTTGAATACGAGACAGAAGCCCTTTTCACAAGTTAATATGTTAGAGAGAAGCAAATAGCTTTGTTTGTAAGTGACTAGGCTTACCTTGTTGGCTGTTTCTAGTTGTGCTTCGAGTTCCTTAATGTCTGACTCCATCTTCTTCTTGACTGCAACAGCGCTAGAACGCTGTTTCCTTTCTTCCTCGAGGTCTGCTTCTACTTCTCTTAGTTTCTTAATGAGGCCACGTCTCTTCTCTTCGTTACCTTCTTCCTTACTCTATAAACATTTAAAAGCAAATTTAACACAAAATGATTAACTATTCAAACATTATTAACTTATCACTTTGATTGTTAACAAGGCGCTTTGCTGCGGAGACTTAGAATCACTTTAAATCAGGAGGAAGTATGGACCATGACTAACCAGAAACCAGAGGTTCTGAGGGGGTTTGAGAGAAAGGTCCTTGGTCGGTTATATGGACCAGTAAGTAAGAGGGTTTTGGAGAATGAGGGGGAAGAGCTGGTGGAACTTAATAAAAGACCTGACTTAGAAGAAGAGGCTCTGTATGATCATGATGGTGATTTGACACCATTTACAACCACTGTGCAATTGAGTGGCAAGGGAAGCTGAGTGGGAAAGACAAAATATTCTCACCCGTGAATTGTATATGTATTATTTTATGTTTTCAGTGCTCCAACCTTAAAAATGAATGGTTAATATATTTTCAAAATTAGTCTGCATTACTTTTTTCTTTTATTGTTAGAAGTAGAACTAAACAAAATAAATAAATAATTCAAATAATAATAAGATATGGAGGAAGTTTTGCTTTATTTTACCTGAAGTTCTCGTTCAAACTGTGCCCTGAGTGCTTGCATGTTGACTTCAAGCCTGAGCTTAGCATCCTCGGTCATCTGAAGTTCATCCTCTAATTCCTCGTTCTGTGCTTTCTGTTCAGCCAGCTGAGACTCCAGCACTCTCTTTGCCTTCTCTAGTTCATGCACCTATATAAAAAAAAAAAAAATTAAGACCAAAGTCAAGAAGAAAACTTAACTTGAGTTAGTTTTTATTTTATAAAAATGGGTTTTATTTACGAATTCTACTAATTCTGCCTTTATTTTATGTTATTATAAATAAATAATAAATAAGACAATAAAAAGATACAGAGGGAGAAGTCTAATGAGAGAAGGCCACAAATTAAAATGGAAATGGGCTGGGCATGTGTACAGGACGGACTCAGAAAGATGGACCTGAATAGCTACGGAGTGGACTCCATAAGGAAAGACTAGGAGTAGAGGAAGACCACCAAGAAGAAGACCTAATGAAATGGCATAGGGCTACTGCAAATAGGTAAAGTTGGAAAAACGCAATAAAAATTCAGATAAGATAGCATTGTGCAGATGATAACTTCACTATAGGCAGGCTATAATTTTAATAAAGTGTTGATAAAGCTATGATAATAATAATAATAATAATATTACTGCCAATATATTCTTCCTTTAAATATTACCGTCCTGTTAAATAATTATTTAAATAATTGTTCAAGGTATTGTGAAAATGGTTATTGTACAAATCAATTTTCATAATAATTATAAGGCAAGTGGGTTTCTTCATGATAATTTATGTAGTAAAAGAAAATGTATCTAAAATTCTAAATCAAGAGGAAATTTACATTATGATTTTTTCTATTCGAACATGTCTATTCTACACGATCTACAACCAAATAAATCATCATGGAAGATGGTTTATCTGTAAATCTTGTTGCACAGTCAAAATTATTAAGAATGAACTTATGAGTGAAAACTTGTCTAATTAATATGATTACCATTTGAAAATGTAATGTAAGGTTCTAGACATATGCACTATCTTTATGCACTAGTAATTAAGTTATACAAATTTATTTGTAAAATTGTTTAATATTTTCTTTTTTACATTTTGGTACAATAGTAGAGACCAGAGATCAGTTGATTAGCTGAAGGAATGTTTGTTTTTAGGCTCAACGTTTGTTCAAAGATCCATATAGTGGTCTATGTGTTTGTGACATTTATCCCCGGGCTGAAAATAATAATTGTACAGAAATATAATAATTATTGATTAAATTAGTAACTCACATTTTTGTCAGCAGTGCCCTGTGAGTTGACAAGCTCGTCTAATTCAACCTGAAGTTGTCTCTTGCTTTTCTCCAATTCTTCAATCTTTTCCATAAAGGTATCAAGGTCCTTGGTAAGGGAAAGAACTCTTGTTTCTTTCTCTCTAGCCTCTCTTTCAGCTGCTTCCAGAGCCTTAGTAGCCTTATCTGTGTTTGTCTGGAAAAAATCAAAATTAGAACCATTTAGTAAATAGTATATAACATCCAAATATAAACAAAGATTGTGAACAAGTGTAAGAAAGACTTAAGTATTTAGATGTTTTAAAAGTTAACGATTGTAGGGGTCTTTTAGGTATTTTATTCATGGGTTTCCATGTATTGATATCCAGACACGGCCAACCATTAAACATAAAAAAATACTATAAAAACTAAACATTATAATAAAATCCCTCTAAGGATATTCATGAAAAATCTTAACACTTTGATTTTAAGATCTGCATATGATTTCTTATCATACAACACTTGTTATTAGTAGACATTCATTTCTAACTTAAATGACCCCAAACATCACTTGTTAATACGTTCCATTAAATGTAAACTTGGGTATATCACCCATGGAAATGTATTTCTCCGTTTAGATAACTATCTTGCTTTAAAATATTATAATATTAAAATATTATTAAATATTAGTGAGAAAACAGTACACTAACACAAAACATATTAACATGTTCACTCAAATTGCAATTTATATTCTGCATTGGACATATTTCTTATGAAAAAATTATGTCACGTTGAAAACCACATTTCAGTAGGTTGGTTCACAGATTTTTAAAAGGTGAAAATGTCAGGAATGGCCTTTAAGTAGGCAAAGATTTGCTAAGAGGGGTTCAAGTTGGTTGCTAGAGCCCTTAAAACTGATTAGAAATAAAGAAGTGAGTGCAGCAATAAGAGGTCTTCAGCAAACAGAAACACTATGTCGTCCGCAGTGAACATGTTAACAGTACAGTAGAACCCTGTTAACCGCTAGTATCAGTCATGGTACTAGAGCCTTGATGGAAAGGTGGTGAGAAAGGGGAAACTTTTGGGGTGAAAAAAAAAAAAACATTACTTTTTGACAGGGGGCACAAAAACTTTTTGTAACCAAGAGTTGAAAATATCTTGGTTCATCGCAGCACTTTTTTTAGAGTAACAATTCACAGGTACTGCATTCGTGTTTGCACGCTGGTTGTGTAAGGGGTAGTGCGCAGGTGTGGCCTGACAGTTATGAGAGGAAGATAGTTAAACGGGAGACGGATAATCGGGTTCTACTGCATTTGCATGTTACTACAATTATTTTTGTAAAATTAACCAGTAATGAGAAAATAAAAAATCCAAGATCTTAAACAAACTTAATAACACAATAACAAAATAAAGAAATAGTCAACAATTGAAAATTCAAAAGAACTAAATAGTACAATTTGTCAGCTTACCAAAAAGAATATGCAAAATATGTTCATTAATACATGATAATCTTAAACATTTGTAAGTGCAATAATAATTTTTTTGGTCTTCTTTAAGTGAGAAAATGATTAATTACAATTTCAATTTTATTTATTATTTTAATTAATTTAAAAGTACTCGATATAAACCTGATTAAATATTACTCTTTCTTTCTAACTAAAGACTAAACAAATTTGTCTAAAGTTAAATCAAAATTGTTTGAATTACTGTGCAATTACTTAAAATAGTTCCAAATAATTGTGTGAATAAGATTTTTTTTTCAGTAGGGGCTACATGGTAATTTTTCTCAAAAATTATGAATTGAAATATGTTTTGTTTTTTTAAGCATACCTGATTCTTTATTTTTTTAAAAGACAAGCAAACATAAATATAACAAAGAAATTATAAGTAAATAATAGTAAAATGTTGTTTAATAATTATATTTATTAATCCAAAGAGAGGAAAGCCTGGAAAATTCTTTTGGTAATATTCAACAACAAATGGTAGAATGGGATCTGAATTAAGTATTTAATATTTTATTTAGGGAAGAATGAATGCACTCATTTACTTAGTTATCCACAAATTACTTTAATGTGTAAAAATCCCCTTGTCTTAATAGTTAATAGGAAAAAGTGATATTATAACCTTTACAGACAGAAGTGTGATGTCCCTTTGCCCGTCCAAGTTCTTTTGACCAAATCTCCCCTTGTTTTAATAGTTATTTGGACAAAGGAATTTCTTAAGCTGTCAGCAAATATAGGGTGGGTAACCAATTAAAATTTTGCCACTTGTCACCTCATTTACTTAGTTACTCACCTATGGATGGGCCAAATAAATAATATGCCGACTTTCCTTTTTCGCCTACCTTAATTCTTTTACCAATTAGCCTTCTAATACAGATTATAAAAGATCAATTGATAATGAAAGCAAGCTCCCCCAACCCCAACCATCTTAGAGATATTAACGAGATAACATATTGTCTGAAAATTTAATAAAAAAAAAAAAAAAAAAAAAAAACCAATAATTACTTTTTCTTCGGCAAGTATCTTATCAAAGTTCCTCTGTCTCTTTTCAAGTTCAAGGAATTTCTGTCTCTGATCCTGCATGCTAACATTCAAGTCCTCAAGTTCAGCCTGCACCTTCCTCTTGCTCTTGTCCAGTTTGTCATTGATTCCCTGAAGTTCTTCCACCTGTCGCTGAAGTATTTCATAGTCCTTCAGTATCTTCTTGTAGTTAACCTCTAGAAGAGCGTTGGTTTCGTTCTCCTCCTCAGCCTTCTTTCTAGCTTCAACCAACTGACTTGTCAGACTCTGAACCTAAACAGATACAATAAAAGGTTAATAAATCAATTTCTTAACTATTTTGAGCCCAACATGCCCAAACAAATTGTTAATAACTTTAGCATCAATGAGGAAACTTATATGCTAGCGACAAGTAACTAGCATGCTGCAGAAGCTGTGCACATTCGCCAGAGAAACAGCATGCTTTTATCTTTTTGGATGATCTGATCAGTCCGGTTCGAGCTACTAGCAAAAAGAATGATTTATCATTTCCCCTACCCTTTGACTCGTGCCACTAGTAAGAACAAGAAAAACTAATCCCCTGTGATTTGCTCGCATGATGCATATCCCAGTAGCTCTCCTCTTCAAGCTACTTGCATACTTTTGTGTGAGTTACTAGCATGAATGGTTCCGCCTTTACTTTTTCAAACAATTTCTTAACTATTTCCAGTCCAACATTTTAAAACACGTTCTAAATTATATCTAACATCACATTTCCAAACTGGGTCTTTTTTCCGAGAGAATTTTTAAAACAAGTTCTTTGATACTTTTCTAGTATTACTAATTCATGTTTAATGTGTTCGCTTGATAACTCATAAAACTATTCATCTAGTAAAATAGAAATGACTGATTAAATTTTCAGCTAGTTCTATTAGTCAGAGTTACCACTAGAACTATTTAAAAAATATTATAATAGCACTAGAAATAGTCATTGGAGATTGACAAGATTTAACATAAATACAGTAGAATCCCGATATATCGTATCTTCAAGGGGTCGAAGAAAAAATACGATATATCGAGTAGTTCACTAAATCGGGATTATGAAATATTGATGGTAAAAAAAAGAAAAATTAAATATGTACTTGGTTTAAAAAAGAATTATAATTTTTTTTTTTTTTTTTTAAATTTGTTCGGGTGTTATCCATAGCATTTTATCCGAGTAGAACAGAAGGAGGTAAACAATCGAATCTTGGAAAAGGGTCCTCTCCTTTCATATACGTTTAACCGCGATTTTTCTCAGAATTATAAGAGTTATTCCTTCATCTAGAATCTAGGCTGTCCAGGAATTACATTTGGTTTGGACACAATCACACTCTCCCCCCTGAGTCTTTGTTTAATGCCGATCAAACGTCTCGCGAGAGTTCTAATTTTTTCCCCGAAGAATGTTCCCTCCAATAGGTTCCTTTGCAATTCGGAATTAATAAAAAAAAAAAAACACTTAATTAATACTTCCTCTAATTGTAGTGAAGTGTGAACTGTTGTTATTTTTTTCTGAGTAGAGTAAAACAACAGATATAGCCAGTAAATAAGCAAAATCTTGGAAATTTCCCCCTCCATTCATACGTTTTATCGGGATTATTCTCCGAATTATACGAGTTATAAGACGTTTATGTTCACCTCGAAAGGGAAAAAAATACGTTATACTGAGGGGACCGAAATACATTGGTTTTATACCAATTATCGGGATTTTTTCAAGGGACTGGCAATAATATACGATTTATCGGGATATATGATATAACGGGATATGAAATACCGGGATTCTACTGTATTTAACTATACAAATAGCTAACCAATTTATCAGTTTAAGATTAAAAAAAATATTCATATTAGTGTAAAAAAAAAAAAAAAAACCAAGAATAAATTAAAATAAATATCTGTAAAACAAGTTACCTGTTTTTCAATATTTTTCTTAGCAACTTCCTCCTCTTCAAGCTGTTCATGTAACGACTCCTTCTCATTTTCAACTTGCCTCAATTTGGAACTCAGAGCAAGCTTCTGTCTAGTCTCCTCATCCAGTAATGCCTACACAAAATTTACAAAGTCAAATGTAAATTAAAAATAAATAAAATATTAGAATAAACATGAGCACCAGTTGGCTAAGGAGATGAATATCTTTCTCACGAATTTTAAAATAAAACACAGGTAAAGTAAAATTTAGCAAATAAATTTAAAGAAAGGAAGGTAATAAGGAAAACAAAAAAAAAACAAAAATTTCATATGATAACAATACAATTATCAGTCATTGTCACAGTGGCGGATTAAGGTTGTCATCTAGGGGGTGGCGGTTTCGGAGTATGGAAAGCCCTAAGGAAGGGGGGTGGGGGAATTTCTGAATTCCCCCCCCTGACTACAGTACAGTAACTTAACCGTAAGCCATGGGTGTCGTTAGCAGTTAATTATTGTAGGGTGCATATAGCGGGGGGTCCGGAAGGGCCTCCCCCGGAAAAATTTGAAAATATGACCTCTC
>KZ652673.1:99898-115868 GCA_001010745.2 Gerris buenoi
TTTTTTTTTTTTTTTTTTTTTTTTTTTTTTTTTTTTTTTTTTTTTAATTAATATAATATAAATGATCAGCAAGAGTGAATGTATTAACAAATTAAATGAGAGCAAATTAATAATATTCTTCTTATTAAATCTCTTTTACAAATTATTAAAATACTTACAATCTATCATTTATTTAATTTTTGTTTATGCCACGAAAGCAACAATAAAATAACATTAATTTATAAATAAATAATACTAGCCCGTAACAACAAAGTTTTTATTATAAATCCTCTATATTTGTGCATTTTGGTTATGTGAGTCATTGGTAAGTTAATTAATTAACTACCAATGGTATGTTTACTTAATTAACAATTGATAGAGTGAGAACAGTATGAGCCAAGTTAGTTCGATTGAATGACTTGAGAAGAGGGTTAATCAAGTCTCTAAAGATTTTCATGACAGACAACAAACTCAATCAAACAAACAGACAAAATCAAAGTTAATATAAAGGATTTAAAAATAATATCTCTAAAGAATAATAAAATTAATGATAGAGATAAATCTATGTTTTTTTCAGTATATTGATTATAATTGCAAAATTGTTGGATACATTTTAATTTCAGATAATACAAAAAACCAAAACTGGACCAAATCTCAGCGTGCAAGTCTGTCTCCAGACCTACACAAAAGAAGGCTGTAAAATTAATTTAATTTTTTTTCATACATTGGTGTGCGCTAACATTTGACATATGCTAAAGGCTTTGTCTCATTCAAAATTTTGAATAGAAGAATAGTTAATAAATATTTACTGGATCTAAACACCAATATTTGGGTTTTATAATTCAGCCTTTATACCATTTTTATCCTCAATCTCCAATGAGATGTAAGCCAGTTTTTACTGAATTACATTTTATTATTATTATTTGATGAGTTTTAGTCTAAATAATTAGATTCATCATTAATTTAGGCTAACAAGTAGGTTGTAATACAACATATGGGGTAACTATCAGTGGAATAACCCATAACTATAATTTGCATTAAAACCTTGTTGTAGTTAAAACCCTTTAACATCAGAGTTATATTTGATTTTTTTTTTTTCCAAAAACCTTTATGAGCAAATAATAATTTTCTACAGAAAGAATAGATTCATAAAGTAAAAACTGAGAAGGGTCACTATACCTTGTCAATGAGGTCGATGGTGGGCTGTAAATCAAGTCCAAAGTCGATGAATTTCCACTCAATGCCTTCCCTCTGGTACTCTTCTTGTTCTAAAATAAACATAGTGTGGTTGAACAACTGCTGCAACTTCTCGTTGGTATAGTTGATACATAGCTGCTCGAAACTGTTCAGCTTAAAAACAACCAAATAGCACAAATTAGAAATATATTTTCACATTACTGTAAATCCGAACCCTGAAAACCCTGATATTCCAAACAATTTTTAGGGCAAAAAAAAGAATAAAAGCTAAGACATTATACTTAATACTCTGACGGCTTTGAGAAATTTCTAGGGACTATGTTGAGCTGCCGCAAAATGTTTCTTAAAACCCTCTAACATTCTCAGTTGTACACCTATAATGTATTTCCAGCAGTGCACTATCTTTATACTTGCGTTAAGTGGTTCCAATTTTAGAATTTAATCAGGCCCTGGTTCCAATATTAGTTTAGAATTTCGGGGTTCACATTTACCATTGTTGTATTTTCTTACTCATGTATGTTATATAACATGACACAAAATATTTGATTAGTATTAATACAATGAAAATATAAGTAGTGGATAAAATATTTATGAAAACGTATTTTAATAAGTATATTGTATTAAACAAAGAAACACAATATTACAGTCAAAATAGAAATATCATAAATTTTATTAAGCGATAAAAACATCCTTAACTCAATAAAAGTTTATTTCAGTATGGAAATGAAAACAATAATGGTGACACACTGTTTGGATTTTGACTTTGATTTTTGATACTAACACCTAACATGACTGATATCAAAAAAAATTTTGAGTAGCAGGGTATCACACAAAATATCATTTTTTTTGTAACTTTACAACAAAAAAGTTGCATATTTACAGTAACAAGCTGCACTACCTCTTCCTATAAAATTTTGATACATAATCACATGAAATGGGAGGTTTCAAAGTTACGGAGTGGACCCCAAGAACATTTTAAAAAAAGAACATTTACCCATTCAACCGAAGAAACGGTCTTAGTCAAATAATTTCAAAAATGAGATTTCTGTGGAATATTGATCTATATGGCACAATTGGAAACAATCTTCATAATAAGTCTGTCCCAAGTGTTGTATTGTTCCTGGTAGCAAATTAGAAATCAGTGACATAATACTTTTTTGTCATGTTGTTGTTTTTACTTTTTTTGTTATTCCTTTACATTGTGAAATATTATTGTTGTTTATTATTATTTTTTTTTTTAAAAAAAAGCAAAACACTTACTTCGAAAATTTCAAAACCAGCCATATCAAGTATTCCAATGAATGATGCTCCCTGTCTCTTAGTTCTGTCAAGAGAACGGTTAATTCTGTTAACAAGCCATCTAAACATCCTCTCATAGCAAGCCTTCGATATAGCTTCTACAGCAAACTCAACCTAGAATATAAATAATTAAAACCAAAGTTACATAAAATCAAAGGAAAATAATGGGCAATGATGTTCGTAAAATGATGATGGAGAGAGAAGTTGACTGAAGCTGATTCCATATCAAAAACATACTAGTTGGATAATCAGAAATTTAATAAAGAGAAGAATCATGACACGAGTTGTGTACAACTCATGTTTATCACACAAGTTGCGTGCAACTAGTCCGAAACTACTCATATTATCATAGGAGTTGTGTACAAATAGTTAAATAAATATTTAGCTACTCCATAAGAAATAAGTAAACATTTAGTTTCAGTTAAAATGGATGTCATATTTTTCACTTACCTGTTCCTTAGTTTGTGCTTTCGTGACAAAGTCTCTTCCCACTTTAATTCTTGGCTTAAGGAAAGCCTTGGTCATTTCGGTGATGGATAGACCAAGTAGATGGGCAATTTTCTGAGCGACTGTGTTATCTGGTAGAGTAGCCTGGTCGCTATTCCTTTCCTGCTTGAACTGCATGTTTCCGAATAGCATCACCGAGCTTACAATCCTCAGAATAGCTTAACATAATTTAAAAAAGATTAGTACATAGTATAATTCACAATTATTTTATACTGCTAAAACAAAAATTGATTTAATTAAATAAAACACAGGTAGTCTAACTATTGGCATTCCAAAGGTTTGCCATCTCAGAAGATTCAATGCTGGGCACCAACTTAGTAGGTAATCTTTCTCTCTACACAGACAGGACTTTAAACCAAGCCTTGCTACACTGAGTCTGTAAGACTTTTAATGACCGGATAATGAGACGAAAAAAAGCCCCTCTGTTAAGGTTTAATAACTTTATTAGAGAGTCCAGAAATATACAACTTAAGACTGTTTCCTTCTGGGAAAAATTTTCCAGATTATTTGAAAATCTTTTAACCGAGACCTTTTTTAAAGCGGTCTTACAATGTAGAGTTCCGTTGAGTTATACCCACCACTGGTTCTGGGACAGAAGGAATTACACTGGAACCCCCCAGCCTGGCCAGTTGATCTGTCAATTCATTCCCTTCTATCCCACAATATCCAGGAACCCATGCTATGTGGACACCATTCTGTCTTGGCAGATATTAGGAAATCTATTGCATTCTGTCACTTGTTAAGAGGTGCATCTCGGAATAGCTAGACTTAATAGCTCTTTACATGACTTATTCTTATATGATTGTATTGGTTTAATAAACCATGTATCTACTTCCTTAGTTTAGCAAATGTTATTCCATAAATGTGGGCCTCAAACTATTCACCAGCCTATAAATTTAACATACCTTCAAAATTTGAAGTGTATAAAACAACAGCTTATGTGTAATTATAAATTAATTTTTCATGACCTAACATAGATTCTACCTTAACAACTTAAATCTAAAACAACTTAACAACCACAACATCTCTATCTGGGGTGCATCCTGTGTTTGCTTAGAGTCAACATCACGATGCACCACACCCCTGAAGATGCTTTTGTCAGTGGAAGCGAAACGTCGGACTTCATCCTCTTCGTGACACGGATTTCACCGGAAAACCAAGCTGTTTATTAACTTAAATCTAATTTAAAATAAATATATGAATTGATGTCTCACCTGAGAGGTCCTCAATAGTCATACCCATGATGTTCATGGACTGAACTGTAGCCTGATATTCAGCGGCATCGTCTACTCCAGGTACTGGTATCAAACCACCTGAGAGGAATGGATAGGTCTTGGGATCCTCAAGTATGAACTCCTCTGAAATAACAAAAACAAATATATATATATATATATATATATATATATATATCCGAAAAAATTGCCCCCCCCCCCCTANATAAATATATGAATTGATGTCTCACCTGAGAGGTCCTCAATAGTCATACCCATGATGTTCATGGACTGAACTGTAGCCTGATATTCAGCGGCATCGTCTACTCCAGGTACTGGTATCAAACCACCTGAGAGGAATGGATAGGTCTTGGGATCCTCAAGTATGAACTCCTCTGAAATAACAAAAAAAATATATATATATATATGTATTTTTATGTAGTTCCTAATAAAGTCTGTAACTTTTGTTCCCCCCTACCAGTTTAAACCAAACCCTAACTTGTTGATCCCCTCTTTTATAGATACTTGCAGAAGTACAATATTTTTACATAGTGCTAGTATTCATTTTGAATGGTGTGTAAATAAAATCAGGTTTTAAAGAATAAAAATACTAGAGTATTATATAAACTATTAATAAATTCAAATGTTAATTAAGCACAAACAATGTTGAATGGGTAGTACATGTTGCCCTTATGAAAATGTCAATGTACTGGATGTGAGAATTTATTGTATTTGATTATGCATCGTCTGAAAATTGTATAGGAGAAGCTAAAAGACAGTGTATATAATTTTGAGGTTTATATATCATTGAATCCACTCAGAGTCAAAAAGGAGGGTTAGAGGAGTATGGAGTCAATTAGAGTGGAGAGTTTCTATGTTTTAGAAAGGTTAAAACTATCTTCACTGTTGAAATGTTTGGACTTCTTCTTATCTAATTAAGGCTTCTTATCAAACTATGGTCTATTCTCCATCTATGGCTCTTCTCCATTCTATAGCCTCTAGGAAAATTCTGTTGAGGTTATCAGGTACAGGTATCAGCACTTTAAGGGTTCTAGAATTTGATGCAGTGGACGTTTTCTTAAGAATAAGAGGTCATTAGAAATCGACAGGTTCAAGCATAAGTAAAACACTTAACTAGATCCACTTGCTTGTAAAGTAGACAAATTACTTTCTAAAAGACAAATGTTGACTAAAATTTTCAAGTATGTAAAAAGAACTAAAGTTAAAAAGTTAGGTACAAAATTATTTACTCTTCTGCTGTGGAGTTGCACCAGCGAGTAATTGGTAGAAAATATGGAAAGTTCTCTCATCCTTGGCTTGTCTGATGGCACGAGATTTTTCAAGCAGATAAGTTTCTATGTTGGCTCCAGCGATGTAACCCGAAGCATCAAAATTAATACGGATAAATTTACCCTGGAAACAAAAAAACAAAGAGTTAACAATAGCACAAACATTCAAAATATTGATTAATCAAATAAAAAATAAATAATTGACACAGGTAGATTTGCACAAAAAAACACTTTAAGAGTTCTTAAGTTCACAAATATAAATTCAACAAAAAAACTACACATATAAGTACACAATTGCATAGTTTTTTTGTTACATGAAGATGGGAAACATTGTACACAAAAATTTACATTGAAGAAAACAATGCAAAAGTTATTAATATATGTACTTCCTTTAACACGTTAATAAAATTTTGATGATTAATAACAACAAATTATATCAGAAACAATAACATATTTATTTGAGCTAATTTGTTTAATATTTTATGAAAATAAAATATTCAAGGCCAATTTTAAAACTATCCATGAAAATTGATCAGTTTCAGTTTAATATTTATTATAAAGCCTCGTTCCCACGATGACACTAAGTGTCACGACATTCAATGCCGTGACATCTGCTGTTAATACGACGAAACTCAGCGACACTAATTTCGTGGCATTTAATGTCGCGACATTTAGTGTCATCGTGTGAACGAGGCTTAAAGCCCAAATATTGACCTAAGAAAGAAGTTTTTATTGCTTAAAACGTGAATATTATTTTTTATATTAGTTTATATCTTTTTGAAACAAAAGAAACTAATTTACTTAAGGCTTTAAATACATTAGTAAATAAATAATAAATACTTACAAATCTGGAAGAGTTGTCGTTTTTAACTGTCTTAGCATTTCCAAAAGCTTCTAGGATAGGATTAGCTTGTAATAATTGTTGTTCCAATTCACCCTATACACAACAGCAACAATAAACAGCAAATCAATTAAAAATAAATTAATAATTGGACACAAAAATATAAATACATTTTTTTCACACAAAAAGGTAAAAACCCTAACAAAAACAGGTCAAATTTCAAAAACAAATTTATGTCAAAAACAATGTTATCTACTCTAAATTTAATTTATATGAATCAGATGGATTTTAATTTTAAATAATTATTGTTTGAGGATGACCCTAAGGGATGAAATATGATAAAGTAATAGTTTACATTCCTTTTGAGCCCGACTATTGAACAACTTAAAATTTTAACATTTTGATTTTAACATTTCTCTCAACTACATTTTTATCTATTTTTTATACCCAGTTCTTCTAAGTTCTTTGGTTATTTAAAGTTGATTATTTGTTTTATTTCCTAGCTCCTATATAGTACCAAGCAATTGTTCGTCCACGACCAATGTGTTAATTTTTTACACTTATTTAAGAGTAAGGTACTCAGAAATGTACCTTACTAAGCACAGTAAATTTGGTTCACTATAGAAAACAACGTCTAGCAGACTATGCTTGACTACTTGTAAATATTGTTACCACCAAGCTTAATTAACTATTATCAAGAGTAAAAACTGGAGGGGACATGAATAAAAATTTCAGTTTAACATTCCGCCTATTATCCCCCTGAAGTAAGAATGAACTTAGGCAAAGGGATATTTAGTCCAATTTAGTATTTTGAACTAATTATCCATTTGTCTTACTAGACAATTAGACTAAGGGATAATAGTATGTCTATACATAGGAGAGTTTATATTCCCTTTGTCTCATTTTTCATACCCACCCTCATGATGTCAAATTTGCAATGAAGTAGGGAAGGTAATTAATTAAAGAGTGCTAAAGAATCATTGTGCAGGATTTACATAAATAGTTTATACAATTAATTGTTGATACTAATATATTACGATAAATACAGTCGTACCTCCTTATAACAAACTTCTGTACAGCAAAAATCTCTATGTAACGATTTTTTTTTTATGTCCCATGGATTCTCTATACTAAGTGATTCTATAGTAAAAGAAATTCTATACAGCGAAATTTCTATACAACAATTTTTTTTTCTGGAACCATCGAGTTCGTTGTATGGAGGTCCGACTGTAGTTTAAAAAAGAGGGAAATTGATCATTTTCAAAGTCATAATAAGTTAATATAATATTGATGATTATTTTCCCTTTGCTCATCATTAAGTCTGAAACATGTTTAGCATCCCTTTACAGCATACATGTGTCTGCTTGCAATGTCCTTGATAAATAAGATAGACCACATCATAGAAATCTGAGCTTTTAACCAACTCTAACCCCCATTTACCTACTTTAGTCTACAGATACTACAAAAATTATGATATAGTAAGCATATATTATTTTTGTTAATAACTTTTGGACCAAATTAAGAAAGATCTTAGACTGAATGACCCTCCCTACTGCTAGTAACCATAAATAAATTTTAACATGGCAAGAAACATAAGCCAAAATCACTGACATTATAACCATCCCTTACATCATAATTAATTAACCCTCCTTTTACCCATTTTCACCCCATTCCAGTTTACAGTTGTAAATATTACCAAAATCTTTTTCATATTAGCAACAGTATACCCCCCCTCATGAAAAGGCTACACATTTACGTACTGCATAAGAATGATCAATAAAAATAATAAAAATGGCAATTCGATACTTATTAAGGACATTATTCCATTTCTTTAAATACATTAATAATTATTTTACCATTTGATTATTTAATCATCCCAAGACATCCCTATTAGTCAAAAAATTAAAAATGCTTCTTTTAATTATTAATTACCAAGAGAATCATCATATTATCCAAAGGTAAATTACACATTATATGTTCTTATAACTCATAAAACAATTTTTTTTGTTAAGGCTTTCTTTCCATCAAGAATTGACAACCAGGTTTCAAGGGGGAAGGTTGTGTATTAAACAACAGTTAGTTCAATATTACCCTTCCATTGCAAGTATCGACATTATATTATAATCTAGGTTTCTCTATGAAGATTGTGTCTTAAAGAATGCTTAGTTCAATGTTTCCCTTCCACTGCTAGAAGCATCTTCTGGAGGTTGCTGAGCATCTCTTGATGCTGTGTGTGTGTGTGTGTGTGTGTAGCGTGTGAACAACACCGGACTTTGCATTCTTTAAGACTTGGTCTTCATGGAAAAACTTTAGATTTCTATCGCTATAGGACTAAGTCACCCACTTTACACATCTATCAAATGTGACCCATTTATAAATTATTTTTATGATTTAAAAGAGCACTTTAGAAATTAAACAGTATAATGTTGCAGTAAAAAAAAGTCTTAGAAAAACAGTAATAAAAACAAATAACAATAAATAGTTAGTATAACTTTTTCTTATTATTAAAATCAATAATTAATAAATCAATAATAATTAAAAAAGTATAAAAAAAACACCACACTTTAAAAAACACAAAAAACCCATGCGATAAAAAAAATAACAATACAAAGAAGTAAAATAAAACACACAAGTGCAAACATAACAATGGTGCATGCAATTATCAAATAATGTTGTTTACTTTCTCAGATATAATAAACAATTAAAATAATTATAATAAGTGAAACTGGATAATATTCCTTAATAAAGGAACAAAAATAAAGTAAATCCAAACTTATTTCTTTAAGAAAATAATACTCACAAAAGAGCTGAAATAGATTTAAAAAATTAATAAATACATAATTTGAGGATTAAACTTTATATTGATTTGACTAAAACTATAAAGGAAAAGGTTTGAGTTTATTAAATAAAGAGGAAATTTAAGGATGTCATAAATATAAACCATTATAAATCACAACTAATATCCTACAATATTAAAATATTCTATGATAATTAAAATTTGAAGGAATTAAAACCTTTCTAATATGAATTTACCACTAACAAAATCCACACGACAAACTTAAACAAAACTTTTGTTTTACTAATTTAATGTTAAACAAACATATTTAAAAAGCGTCCAACGGTGATTATTCAAATCACAATTTGGATTTACAGCAAACTTATCTAATTGTATGAGAAATTTAAGTTTTTTGGAGGAATGATTCCAAATTTAGAGCTAAAATGTATTTCTTGATTTCGCCTCAGGGTATCAAAACATATGCTAAATTTCATCAAGGGACTTATTGTGACTCAAGAGGCTTGAGGATTAACAATAAAGTGTAAATCTATCAAAATCGAATTTTCAAACCACCACAATACTCCCTCCCTCTCTATATACTACATGTATGAGAAATTAAAAACTAAATAATTTCACCAACCATAAAAAATACTTATCAATTTTACCGATAAAATAATATAATTGTATTATTATTCTAATTAAAACTCCGCATATAAATTTAAAAAAAGTTACTTATCCTTAAAAGAAAAAAAACAAAAACCTAATAAAATTTTTTTTAAAAAAATGTAACTCAAACAAAAGCGTGTTCACTCAAAAAATAAAATAAACAAAAATTGAAAAAAAAAATACAGAAATAAAATTTAAAATAAATAAAATAAGAAATTTAATTTAGGCTCACAAATGAAATGCGGATGGTGGTATCACAATTATAGTAGACTTTAGATTTGTTACAAAAACAGACCATTGGATGAAGCAAAGTGGTCTGCAAACGTGTTAATAGAACCTGTGCTTCGATAACACCCAAACCAATAACCCAACGCAACGCAGCAATAAACAACACGATAAACAATTACATCACAACACGTTTCCAATATAGGATAACATAAATAATTTTTTTTTTAAATCCTATTGGCTAGTTTATTAGGAATACTTTTAGGTGGAATGGAACATATATTTTTATAAAAAAAAGTTGAATGCAATAAATAATATAAAATATAGAGTATATATTAATAAAGAGAGAAGTTTAAAATAAATAGTTTATTAATTTGAATAAAATAAAAATATTTTTAGATTCATCATAAGCAAACATCTTTAGAATTTAAGGAACCTCAAAATCTATATTAAATTGATGTCCCACTTAAGCACATAAATAAAAAAAAAAAAATCAATCAAAACTCAATAAGTAATAGTCTATCAATTAGTGAGGCACAAAGCTTTCTTGTATAATTTACTTTTGTTTTGCTTTTACGACTCATTATTGTCTAATTTATTTAATTGCCCCCTTTTTTTAAAAAAAAAACTGTCAAAATGGTTTTGTTTTTACAAAAGTAAAAGTATCAATTTAAAAATATTTAATATGGGACAATCCAATCTGTGGACTTCTTTTGACAAACTATCCAAATTTATTAAAAATCAGAGTAATGTTTAATATAGTTGTTAAAAGAGAAACAATGGGCCTAGAATGTTGGGATTGGTATGGGACTAACCATGGGCTAATTATGACCTTCCATACAAATTTCATTAAAATCTGACAAGTTGTTTTTCAAGATGATGGTTCGCAAAAATGTTGACAGACAGTTTCCTAATGTCTGAAACAAAAATGTCTGTCTTAGAATTTTTAAAATCAGAGAAACAAAAATTGTTCTTCAGAATGATAATAATTCTTCCATTACCTTTGCATTTTCGTATTTCATCACTCAATATGGTCACTGCGATATGGCCACAAATATAATAACATCAACAAATTTCTAATCCTAATTTGACATTAACTATTTATGTTTGATGTCTTGTCTAACTTGTCAAAACGTATTGGACTTAAAAAAGTCCTTCTGAATTAGGATAAATCATTATAATAAGAAAAAAAAGATTATTTATCAATCTTGAAAAAAGGCTATAAATTTCAATTGAACTAAACTTACATTATGCAATAGCAATCCTAGATAAACCAACGAATTATCTAGGATCATAAATTTCTAGGGTATTTAACAAGACATAAAACAGACAAGTGCAGATGTCAAATAAATACATTTAATACATAATTTATTATTTGAGAGTTTTTAGGCAATAAATTTTGATAATTTGCAAAGAGAATGACAAATAGGGAAAAACAGTTCCTTTACAAGACTTTTGACAAGTTGAAACTATACTATACATACTCCTTTCAAGTTTTTTATTCACACTTATGTCAGTTACATTTTTTAACTTCTAACAAAATAAAGGTCCATTATAAAAATATAATATGGTAAAAGAATTTGGAGCACAAAGTAGAGCTGATATTAATAAATAAAGGGGAAGGAAAAATGAATTTTTGCTTTATATTTTATGGCCGAGGTAAAAAAAAAACCTTAAAAAATTAAAATTCAATTTGTGGAGAGGTGTTTACTTTATGTTATACTATAGGAATATGGTAGAGAAAAATGATCGAGAAAAAATAATGAAGCCTTGTGCTGAAAAAAGTTTTTATATAAATTTCCTTTTTAACCATTCTGAATGAAACGTATTCATAAAATTTCGGACATGGTCTCCACTGATAGATCTCAACTTTACAGCAGAATCTAAGCTATAATTAATTTATATTTTTAATTATTTTATTTTTTAAAACTTAAAATTTAAATTGTACCTAATGATAAAATATATTAATAATCAAATAAAACAAAAATTATACAATAAACCTACTTATTTGTTAGATTTTGAGGTCCCCTGGCATTATTAGACGTTTGTAAATAAAAATGTATCTAATGCATCCAACTACATAATATATATAAATATATTCATTCCATAAAATCAGGATGAGGAATAATATAACTATTTATAAATTTGATGAATAAGAGAGAAAAAAATGAGACAATATGATAATGGGAGAAAGAGAGAAAAAAAATCAATAGACTCAATGAAATGGTTTGAGTATTAAAAATAAACATGTACAAAAATGATTATATTTGGTTTTTTTGGCATTAGTTAGATAAAAATATAATATTATAAACAAGTGTATTTGCAATGGTGAACAAAATATAATTTTTATATAAAAAAAAATTGGTGCAAGTTTTGATTTTTACAATTTACCTCAAAAGTTGACGGTGAGTTCTGATTAAGGTGAAAGCATGTAACAAAATTTGAATATGAATTTATAAATAATTGTAATTTCTAATGCTTCTTTTCTATTGCAGTTTGCTTGTGTTTTAAAAAATAAATAAATAAAATTAAAACTAACACAAATATTTAAAAAAAAAATAATAATATCATAATAGTATGGTGTTGTTAAATTGATAGTTAAATAATATATATAATATATTTTTTACTTTGAAATTTTGTAGAATTTACTCAGAATAAAATTTAATTAAATAAATAAGCAAATGGTTATTACAGTTGTAAGTTGTAACCCATTATAATTATATTTACGGGTAAATTTGTTAGTTAAAAATTAGATTGAAGCAGTAAATTGGTTATATGCGATAACAATTGTTACTTTTTTTTATACATTGTTAATTAAATTAACAATAAAAAAAAATCTCTTAATCTATTAAGTGGTAATATATTACCAATAACAGAAGTTTGTAAAATTGGCTTGCATAATTGGTATTTGTAAGTTAACTGATTAAGTCAGTCTATTCTTTCTTTTTCATTTGGTATGAATAAATAAAAAAAATATAAGAAATAAGAAATAAATAAAAAGTAGATATACAAATAAAAATAGAAATATATTTAATATTTTAAAGACTTTAAATAAGGTTTACACTTCCTCTATTCAGTGAATAACGATTTGTAAACTTTCTTTTATAACAAAATAACTGATNAATTTAATATTTTCATCTTAGATACATGTGTGTGTTTATATTAGAGGCACGCATTCGTAGACTCGAGATAAAGAATCCAAGGTGAAACTTTCATTTTTTTGAAATTAAAGAAGTCCTTCGTTTTAGGAACTCCTGCTTGTTTGTAAACTTAAAAATGATAATATTTTCTTGATTTTGTGTACAGGGTGTTCAGTTTCTTAAAACTTTAAAAAATTACTAAGAGTAAATTACCTTTATATTTTATACCTTGATATTGAAAAATATTATTTAGAAAAGTGGTCCAGAATTGCAAAAAAAACAAAAAAAAAACAGGTGAATAATTTTTTATTAACTGTCAGAAATCTTTAATTTTAGTTTGTTCAACCGCTTTAGATTGTCAAAAACCTGGTTTCAACACTTTATATATTGTTAAAAACCAACTTTGGCTATCTTATATTAAATTGTCATCTGTATTAAAAAATAAACTAATGTGGTTTTTGACAATTAATTGATAAAATTTTCTCCTTTTTTTAAATTTTTTTATTCAGAACCATCATCAACAATCATATTGGAGATGGAAAAAAGATGGAATTAGATTATCAAACTGCTTAAGAAATTCAAGGGAACGTAATTTTATATTTCAAAATCAATTCAAGAAAAATTAGTTTGCCAAAAAATCCAAGAAAACCTAAATGCCAAATAATTTGTTTAAAGGATTTGTCATGAATATTTTTGAGGATGCCAAAATAGCCAGAGACTTATAGCCAAGGTAATTACAGGGATCTATCTACAGGGAAATGAAACACCACTGAACAAAAGGTGGTAAAAAAAAAAAATCCATTTGTCCAAGATGTAGAGAAAACAGATCATAATTTTTGATGTAACAGAGACAGGTTTTTACCTGTTGATGATTTAATGCATTAAAATAACAAAGGTACATGCAGGGGTTAGTGATAAAAGAACACTTTTCAAGAATATTTATTAAATTTTTAAATACTAGGGGTAATCTACAAGTAATAGCAACAGAGTAAGTACTGTGACACACCCTGTTGAGGGTGGTCAATTAGTCAAGGTAAGCAAATTGAAGTCTTAGGTACGATCGAGATTATTCCAATAATGATAAAAATTTGGAAAAAAAGAGAACTAAGATATGTAGCTCTCATTACATAATAACACCACTTATGTTAAACTCCAGAATGTTAACTAAAAGCTATATTTACTCACTAAAAGTTAACATCATGAAGCTCAATATAAATGAAGATATTTAGAGTTGAGTTAACAAAATATTTAATATTTTACATAATTCAAGACAAATTTGAATGCAAAAGGGTAGTAGTAGGTTCTATTACTGTAACTAGAGGGGTAGGACGCACCACTTATTCAAACCTAGCAATTAGGCCATATTTTAGGTCCATTTTACTAGCCCCTAGTCTATGCGAGTACCGAGTACAGTGAGGTCATTAGTGAGTAATATAATTTAGAGTGTCAAAGCGGTCATACCCATGTCCCTGTAGTACTCTTTACAATCAGAGCACCAAGGCAGAGAACCCATTAAGGGGTGCCCCCACCATGTTCCAGCCACGATTTTAAATGTAAATCAGAGCGTCATGGCACAAGTTCAAACCCTTGTCGTCCTCGACTCATTGATAGTCGAGCAGACAGGCAGGCACCTAAAGTAGCACCCATAGCACGCTAGCTCCTATATAACAGGGAAACTAGTATCACAGTATTTAGGCTGAAAATGAAGCCCATTTAAATTATTTTTTGGTTTAAGATCCTAATTGAAGATTTTAAACTTATCATTTTACAACATGAGTTTGAGGTAAAATTAAATCAAGTGTAAGTTTTGAAAATTAAAAGCATCTGGCAAAAAAATCAAGCCAGTTGTTTTATTTAGGGAGGAATCAATTACTGAGATTTGTTGATTATTAGATCTTACTAAGTAGTTTTCTGACTATTTGTTAAAATTTCCCAAGAAAATAATAAAATAAATAAATAAACAAAAGCAAAAATAATTGATAAATACAAATTAAAAAAATAAATATAAATTTGATAAAAGCATTTAACAAATACCCTTTATATTCAAATGACTAATAATTTTTAATTATTAAATGTCAAAATACCTTTTTCCAACACCATACCACACTCTAAACTAAAATTAAATTACTAAAAACTAATTTTGCATAAAAATATTTAAATAAAAAGTGTTTCAAGAGAAGTGGAAAAAATAAAAAATTAGTTATAAGAAAAAAGAAAAATAAAAGTTTAAAGAGTTCTATAAGATTTTCTTTTAAAGAGAATAACAATTCTTTTTTTTTTTTAATGTTGTTCAAAATATAATATCTTTGTCAGACAAGGTAAAATCTAAAGACGCAAAAAGTTAAGTCAATACTCAAAAAACAGTAAAACTAAGAGACCAATACTTGTCAGGAAATAAATTTGACTTTTTGACCAAGGTTTGTAGAACATAATTTTTAATGCCATACAACTTGAATAGTATAAAATTATCACTTGATAGTCAAAAAACCAAATAAGGCGATGTTTCATTAGCATCCTGGCAATCGAAAAAATGACGGGGTCAAAAAACACGACTTTAAAAATAAAATAAATTCAATACCTTATAAAAACTCTTTAATCATTATATTTTGTGTAAGGAAAAAATAAAATAAAATAAATAACTTCAAAATTCTACCCCCAAAATAAGAATCACAATAATATTTTTGAAAAAAAAAAACCTCTAAGTACCACACGGAGCAAAAATACCCAAAAAATATTATAAAAATGAAAACTAATGAACTAAATACCTTCTGAAATGTCCTGCTCATATCCTGGAAAAATTACAAGAGAAAAGAATAGTTGCAATGGGTAAGTAAAGGCAT
>KZ652673.1:136929-147278 GCA_001010745.2 Gerris buenoi
AATCAACAAAATAAGCCATTTCGAAAAAAAAATAATTAAACGTCTTTAGAAACTAAAATCAATTAAATAACAATGATTCATTTAATCAAAACAAGAATCAAAAAACCGTATTAAGAAATCATTATTATAATGTCTTATAATGAAAAAGAAAAAAATATTAAAAGTAATAAAATTAAATCGCTTTACATTCTCAAAGAATGAATCACTGAATAGAATACTCAACTGCGATTTTTAATTATTCCGCTATTCCAACCTAATACTCGTAGATTAAATAATAACATACAGATCAGTGTTATAAAAGAGAAGTTAGACAAAATATAAATAAATGTGTATATAAATCTAAACCAAGATCTCTAATTAAGAAAGACAATGAGTGGGTGTAGTAAAAAACTAAAAACATTGTTTTTCAGGATCAAATGTTACCTTTTATTATATAGTAATACTAAGTGACTCATTTTGAAACACCTAAAATATTCCTATAAAGAGTTGTACATTGAATGTATGTAATAATTTTTTGATTGATTTGCATTGCAGTTCTTTATTAAGATTTTTTTTTATCTCTCTCTCATTTTATTTTTCAGTGTTGTGAGAAAGTGAGATTAAAAAAAAGAAGAATAATAAATAAAAATAAGAAAATAAATTAAATATAAATACCTACAATAGAAATCGATCAGAACAAGCTGATTATTATCTTATAAATTATAAACGGTAGCGGTAATAAATAATTTCAATACTTAATATAATATCAGTGAATTTGAAATAAATATAATACATTGCTTTTAACCTTTTATTTTAACTTGAAGTTGTAGAACCTAATAAAAATTGAAAAATTACAACATTGAGTTTCAAACATTATTTGTGAAGCGATTCAAATCTCTAAAAGGGGATATCGATATGAAGAAAAGGTGAAACAAGAATATTAAGTCAAATCTATGTGTTTTAATGTACATTTTATAAAATAAATTGTGTTTCGGTTAATATACAAATATATTCAACGTACGTGATACGGGTTTCGAATGGGGTTGTGTAGGCGTGAAATTTGGCATGTTATCTGGTTATCGATTGAGGAACCTATATAGGGAGTGGACAAATATATATATATATTTTTTTAACGTTCAATATATCCTTTACCTTTCTTCTATTGAAAAAGAATAATAAATTATAAAATTTACTCAAAGGATTTGCAAAAAGGATAATAGGTAAAATTTAAATTTTGATGATAAAAAATGTCTTTAAAATAAAAATAAAAGTTTAAGAGAAGCCATAACAAAAAGGACACAAGAGAGGGTTTAACATTTATTTGTAGATTACTTTAAACATTTAACTGCACCAAAGATAATTATTGGAAACGATTTAAATATTTGCCAACTTCTTATACTGAGTGTTATTATTGTTGTGTTGCTGTGTTGTTTGAGTGTTTATTATATATAATTCTTTTTACTTTTCAAATTTCTCTCAAGAACCTATAATTTTTTTTGTATACACAATAATAACTATGATTCTAGATTTAATTAAACACAAGTTAAATTTTGCTTACTTGTTGCAATGGCGTTGTTAGAAGTTTGGTATTATTATAAATTAGAGATTATTAAATTTCTCATTTGAGTGTAATAATTGATTTTCTATTTACAAAAAAAACTTTTAATCTATAGTGCAATATTGGATTAGGAAGAGTACACTTTTTAATCAATAATTTCAGCCGTAATTTAAAGACAATTATTGTGCGGGCATACTCGTATATATAAGACCAAATTTTTAAAATGAGCAGAAAAAATGGTCTGCCAATAGTGTCGTACATAGCTTCTCGCGAACTTAAATATTGTTATGTTTTTAATTAAGATCTATTTTGTACAATTTATTTAATGTCCCTTCTTAAAAAAAAAAAAAAAAACTAAAAAAAAACTGACAAATCTGGTTTTTTTTTTTTTTTTTTTTGTTAAATTGATAAAAGAGTCAATTTATCATTTATCCTAATTAAATTAATGTTATAGAGGGTGCCAATTAATATGGAACCATTTGTAGGTTACTTACGACAAGCCATCTAAATTTCGTAAATATCGGATGAGTCCTTTTTTAAGATATCAGTGTTAATAAATAAAATTTGTGCCCATGTGAAAGAAATAGCGATAAGCACAGAAGGTTGAAATTAATACGGGTCCAACAATGGACAAATTGTGACCTACTATCTCATAAAAGTCGGAAGTTTTTTTTTTTAAAGATACATATGTTGATTCGAAAAATGTTGGTAACA
Source organism: Gerris buenoi (assembly GCA_001010745.2). NCBI lineage: Eukaryota > Metazoa > Arthropoda > Insecta > Hemiptera > Gerridae > Gerris > Gerris buenoi. Next base: position 139,181 of record KZ652673.1, read on the forward strand.
CTAATATCAAGAAAATACTGATTTAATCTTCCAGACTGACTATTTAAATGGGAACTAACTAATATTAGGTAATTTAAAAACGAAAAAATCTTTTTAATTTTAAGAGAAGCATTAGACAAGACATACAAATATATCTTGGCCTCTTAAATGATTCATCTCTTGAAACTTCAGAGTCGTAGAACGTACTTATTTCATGTCGGAACTTTAGATTTAGCTGTTCAACTGAAACAAAATATAGGAACACAGGTATAAAGGATTAAGGTAGGAACTTGTGTACGTGGAAGTTATGTGAAGGTAGGGACTTAAAATAGGAACTTACTTAGATGGTAGTAACGTATGCGTCTAAGACTAAAAAAGGAAAATTGATATAAATAATTGAGATAGGAACATATATGTAGATATGGAAGTACATACAACGTAAATGTAGAAGATTAAAAGTGGGAACACATATGTAAAGAATGAATAATTGCAGTTTTACGGAAGTTTAAAAAAAAAATTATTTTCTTCTTTAAGGTGCAACAAGAGAGGATAACTACAAAAAAGTTATATAATTGAGCTGAGGAGACAAAAGTTTTGGTTGTAATAACGCATCTATATATTCACGCTCGTGACTTTCCGGCACTCGTGAATTCATGAGCCCTCCCTTTCGTTCCGATAACGTGATCCGACGGTTTACCCACTCGCCGTGTGTTCGCTTCGTCAATGACTGTGGACAACACATTTGCCTTGCCACTCGCCTCGCTTTTCGTGCGAACGTGTAAATGCGCGTAAAAATGGTATTGCTGGAATTCATGAAATGAGGACGAACATGAAAAGGTACTTCAAAAACAAGTTTAAAGCTTTTATAGGAAAACGTAATGCGTTATTACAATGCAATTTAGTTTATAATTTTAGCAATTCAATGGTATATGCTTATAAATTATAAGAGAGTTATTTACAGTTCTGATTTTAATTATTTACCAGTTATTGGAAGGTACTGCTTACTTATAAAGAGGGATATATGCAGTTCATTTTATAGTTAGCGTTCAAGATATATTAATTATCTCAAGTAGATTAAAATTATTTTCCTTAATAAAAAATACACAATAGAGATTAGTTTTACCTTGAAGCATGGACCTGTAGGCAGAGTCTGTGATGGCGAATACATGGGGTGGTACTTCGTGGCGCTTTATCCCCTTATACCTGTCCATGATCTTCTCTGTGTATATGGGTAATTTCTTGTATGGATTAACCACCACGCAGAAAAGACCTGAGTACGTCTATAACAAAGAAAAGAAAAGAGAAACATAATTACTCGAATTTCTGTAAGACAACGTTTTTAATTAATTTATTAACATCAATGCCCAATTTTTAAAATAAAATAATCTTAATTTTTAAAATAATCGAACACCACGTTTGGTCGTGACCGTGTAACAAACTAAATTTACAAACAGGCATACAGATAAAATGCCAAACGGAATTTAAAACAGGACCTTGCTCAGCTTGGTCAATAAAATGTTACAGTTTAAATGAGATACAAATATATTATATTGAACATTAATATATTTAAACCGACGTATATTTCATTCCATAAATTTTGATTTTTATCAATAAAGAAGTTAGTAATTGAATTGATTGCACTAAAATAGTCTGTCAATTTGTGTGGCATATAGCTACCAGTCTTACTGAACGAATGAAGAGAATGATCTGAAATAAGAGATTTAGATCGGTTTTAACTCACAGTGGAATCGAAACCGACAACAGACTTGTTTGTATTTAATATTAATGTAGGCATACGGTTAAAAATAAAAATGGAACATCTGTTCGCTTTATTCGATAAACCATCCAAAGTTCTTCAAAATCGAATGAGTACCAATGGATGAGAGACCAGTAAGCGTAGAGAATTAAAATTAATAAGGGATCAATAATGACCTAACAAACAAATTTCATTAAAATCAGGCGAGTAGTTTTAAGAATTGCTCGTTTGCAAAAGTGTTAACTGACAGACTGACAGATATGAAACCAAAAACGTTCCCATGAAATCTTAAACAGATAACAGATTATTTAAAATCAGAGACATAATAAACGATCAAAATTCTTTCCTCACCTTCGGAAAGAATGGAAGCAAATTCATTTTATGTTATAAGTTATAACTTTTAAAGATATAATGAGTTTTAATCTAAAATTAAAAAACTTTAAAATTACTTCTTGTACATAGATAATCTTAATGCCGCCTTATTATTAAATATACTATAAAACATAATCGTAAATTTTCTACAGATAATACAATCTTTATTACAAATTACAACGGGGGATCGTTAATAAGTTATGGGCAGACATTAACGCGATTTATTAACTAACTGATTTCTCTATAAAGGTAGGGTACATCGCCCAGGGTCAAGCTCCTGACAAGGGCCTATGTATTTGGATGAGACGCCACGCCCTTTAGAAAAATATACTTTTGTTTAGCCCTCCACNACGTTCCCATGAAATCTTAAACAGATAACAGATTATTTAAAATCAGAGACATAATAAACGATCAAAATTCTTTCCTCATCTTCGGAAAGAATGGAAGCAAATTCATTTTATGTTATAAGTTATAACTTATAACATACGGTCATTTCTTTTATCTACATTCTTCAACAGAAATAACGTCTAAATTAGTTCTTCATGGCGACTCTACTTTTCAGTATGCAGAAAAAATTTGGCACCAAAGTAAAATTGGAGACATGAGTTATATAATTTTAATAGCCCGTAAGTATTAAGACAGAGATATTAAGTCACAAGTACTTTGGGACAAAGGAACATAACATGAACATGTCCGTACAGAAAAGTGATAATACCCCTTAGATAAATTTTCATACTCACCAAGATCATGTAAAATTTGAAATATAGGGGGTACTAAACCAAAAGAGTTCCTAGAGTTGTTTAGGTGAAAATTCACAATGATTGCTTGATAAAAAAAAAGCTTAACTAAGGCATGATGATGTTCCAGGATGGCCGAAATAGCCAATATAAATTATTTATATAATTTGTAATATATTAATTCCATAAAGAAAATTAAACAAAGGATATTTAGTCCAAATAACTTTGGGACAAAGGAACATTAAACTTTTGTACATTTAAGTCATGATATTCCTTTGTCACTTTGTCTTAAAGTGCTAAGGATTAAATATCCGTTTTTTTTTTTGTTTTATTCTTAGGGGTGTGTCCACACCCCTTTTTAGGGGGTACAAAAGTAGAAGAATGCTAGAATGAATTATTTTAATGCACTATAAGAAAAAATAGGACGTGGGGTGTTGAGAAACTTTTCTTCCCGAAATAACTCCAAAATTGCGGCAGGAATTAAGTTGAAATATACAGGATTTATTATCTTATGGAAAAGTTTCAGCTCTATAGCTTTAAAAATGTGGGAGTTATGCATAACATAGAGACAGTCAGATATACCACATTCACAGACAGGCAGCAAGGTAAAAACCACTAAAATTATCTTCTAAAAACCCCCAAACGAATAATTTTGTTGAAATATTGGTTTCAGATTTTTTGGTGAAAACAGTAGTTTTCCTACATTCCTTCTGAGAAGGAGAGGAAGAGTGAAAAATAAACGGATAAATCAATTACAATAATCGAGGATGGAGGAAGTGAACAGGTTGCATGATGCATTTGAATTGTTATTGAGTGATAGATCGGAACATGGTATGGAAAGAGATAAAGGGATTTCATTGTCGCGTGTAGAGATGTCTATTACATTCACATCGGAGATCTAGATTCTAGATGCATTATAACTCGATATAATAGTGTCTGTCGAGAGATAAGTGTCAGATGCATGTCAAGGGAACAGACCTGGCGCCTGACACACTAGACATCCTACACACTGTCACTGAGAAGGGGAGATCTTTAACAGTCGTCGCTTGCATTTCATTACAACTTAGAGGCAATCTTAAACGTTTTAGACAATCTTAAACGCGATCAACATACTTCAACCCACTAAAGAATGTTTCAGTTAGGGTGCGTTTAATCATTAAAATAAATGCAATTAACTTGAAGATATTCTAAATTATATGTTGTACTTCCTTATAAAAAAGCCTAAATACCCTGACAAATAATGTAAACGTTTATTTTTTTTTTTACTTTCTTACATAACAAGTATACATAGGGATCGCATTGCTTCTGATACCTTCGATAAGCGCATAGATATACATACATACTCGGAGATTAATTCACAAATCAAATCAGTCAAAATTTAGAGGACCCCTAAGTCTATCAGTCTATCAGTTGTAAGTTAGGGTCGATTATAATGAGATAACGTAACAAATAGATCGATTATAAACCTGAAGCCATGTTTTGAATAAGTTAAACTTGGAGATTCAAATACATGTGGTAGATTATGATCTTGTCTTTATACATAGAGAAAAGGGTATTATAAATTTTAAACATAAAAGTGATTGTCTTTTGTCACAACAGTAATAATTTATTTTGTGAATGAAGGTTATGTTGTAAACAAGGTCAATTCTATATATTTGCCAATAATTTCACCTTTCTAACACAAACTGTTTAAAAAGACGAGCGCGAAACCTAAGAGTATGGCCAAAGTTATAATAAATATAAATAGAGATTTACAAATCTTATAAAACAATAATTAAATTTATCAGTTGGTGAAAAAAAGAGAAATATTTTTATTTTTAAAGTCCTCTTAAGGTTTCTGTCATATTAACTATAGGTATAGGTATTGTATGCGAGTTAACTTGAAAATGAGCTGTGATATTTATTTATTACAGCTGATTGTTATCAGCTGTTACTTGTAACCTAATCACAGTCAAGGTTTCCAAATGTCAGATCATCTGACTGTCAATTGATAGAGGTCCACACGCCTTCTATTAATGTCAGACAAGGATGAGCGTCCACGAATCAACCAACAAACGCAACTCAATCTAATAAAAGAGAATTCTTCACCTTGAATTCAAAGAGAGCAACGCTAAATGGTATATATCACACGTTGTAGCTCGCTCAAAACAAGCTTTCATACAATCTTGTCGTTATTAGTTTGCCTGATAGGTATCTGGATTCTGCTAATAATCAATTAACAGTAAATTAAATGATGCTAAATGGATTTGAAGATCCAGCCATACTCCATACTAATTCATTTGGTTACCATAAATATTTGTTTACTGAACTACTTCACACAAGCATCCTACAAGAAATTCCTTAGACGAAACAACTATTAAGAAAAAGGAATTAAACAACTAGATTATAGGTGCCATTTGGCAAGGTTAATTGGTTACCAAGCCTTCATATTTGTTTACAATTTATACAGAATTCCTTTGTCTAAATAACTATTAAGACAAAAGGATAAATAGCCCAAAGAACTTTTACTTCTACTAATCTTTATTATTCATTCAAATTGTTTTGTCAAATAATTTTATCATTATGATTTTTAAGATCGATCATTTCCACAACGCTATAAAAATCTATATAAATAAATCTATTTACAAAATCACCGAGGTAGTATAATTTAATAATTGAGCCTAAACTCTCGTCTCGTTTTAAAAAGAGATCTATAAAATATTAAGAAAAATTTATTGGTATACTATTCATTTTTCAAAAGTTTACTCTCCTTTCTCTATCATAAGATCGTACAATTTGAAAAGAAACAACTTCAAAAAGAAGAAGAAAAAAAATTGTATGGCTTTGAGCCAACGGCATTCAAAAAGAAAAGAAGAAAAAAGAACTCCCCAATGCGTTAGACTTTTGTCTTGAGGCGTTGCGCATCTCCATCAAGATACCAACTGACAAAAGATCTATTGGGGACAGTATGAAGAGAAGAAGAAAAAAACCAAACAATTTGCAGCCAGTGGGACAACAATGAAAATTAACTGGGCGAGAACAATGGGATAGGCATATAGAAACTAATAACACAGTTGTATAAGACAAGGAAAGAAAAATAACAATAAAGAAACAAGAAAAAAAAGGAATCGATCTACAAGGGATAAGAAGGAAGGAATGAATCAGAGCAGACTGTCAAGAAATCACAATAATATTTATGTTTGAAAACTTGGCATAAGACCAGAAATGTGGAGAAGGAACAAAAAAGAACTATGACGTGAAAAATATACAAAATCTGCAACATGTTCATTATATCCAAAGAATCCCCATTTATAGACACTATTCTTCTCTTTTCACTAGTCCCACAGATACACATAGTTCAGTTCATAAAATACAACGCAGGAAAAATATTTACAACACTATAAAACTGACGTGGAATAAATCGTTTGCTTAGCTTTTACTTTAATTTATTGGTAGGCGTTGAAGTGAAATAATTTTTTTGGGAGGATGAATGGCTCTAAAAAAAAGACGATGTATCCGCAATGCGTCAAAAAGAGATATAAACAGAAAAGGAAGGATCTGAAAGGTAAACTTCCTATTTATCTTTAATTTAAAGGATTGACTCACCGATTCAAGGTAAAAAGAGATAAACAGGTTGCTGAGAAATACTCAGAAATTATATAAATATAAAACCTTATTTGATATTATTTTTGCGAATTTAGCATAAATAATCAGTAATTATTGTAAAAAATCGGTCGAGACAACTCAGACAAACTTTCTCATATACGAGTTCATAATTACATAGCCCAGAGTTTTCCATTTATTAATTTTCGTATACGTACATTCAATTATTATTGACATTTTATCAAAATTTATCTTAAAAAAAAACTCCAATGCGGGGAATCGAACCCGGGCTCTCTCCGTCAGGAGGAAGACTAGTTTTTTACTAGTCTTCTATTCTAGACTAACGGCTAATAGATTAGATAGTTCGGCCGTTAGATTCGTGTTTAAATGGACTATATTTTAGAATTTTTTAATCAAAATCGTCGGAACCGTTTTGAGAATAAATGTTTTTATAATTTTATTTTCAGTTTTTGGGGGGTAGCACGCCCAAATTTGGAGCTAAATTTCATTCCTCGATTACGCCTCGGGGTATGAAAAATTTCGTCAAAATCGGCCCAGTAGTTTAGGTTCCAGGCGTCTGACCATACGACAGACAAATTAAAAAAAAAAAAAACACTGTTTTGGACACTGGGACCTCAAAACGTGTAAATTCATCAAAATCGAATTTTCGCGCTATCACAATACTTTCTCTTTATATGAGAAAGTAAAAATAATAAATTCGACAACCTAATTTAATTAGAGAAAGGACATGCAAAGGGATCTAACCACATCTTTAAGAAAGAAGTTGGTAGAACAAATTTAAAGAAAGATCTTAAATTTAAAAACAGATTTAAAGATTAAGATGTGATTAAAAACTACGCGTATAATGAAAGCGGTAAGTAAACGTGTAATTAGTAAAGCTTATAAAGTATCTTATAAAGTTCAGCATTAGATTGGGCCAAGGTAAGGTCAACATTATATAATAACACCTTCCTCAAATTACATTATAAATAGAAACAAACTATGTTATTAGATACTAAAGGTTAAATATTCAAATAATTACACCAAAACTATACATTTTAATCAAGCATATAAAAAAAAGAAAAATCAATGCTACAATAACACATTATGCATACACAATAATAAAGATTATAAAATAAACCAAATAACGATTACTTTTCATTCAGAAATAAATGCATTTGCAGTCTACATCACTGTTGATTCACCTATTTTATATATTATTTTGTGTAAGATTTCTTGATTAAACCATTCTGCAATGTACTCTTAATTGTTATAAGTTATAATCCATATAAGTTTTATCCTTGGAAAAACTCAGATACCGAGAAACTAATATATAGTCAACCAATCAGCGCACAAAGCTTCCTCGCGTGCTTTAATGATGTTATAATTTTACGACCCATTATTGTCTTATTTATTTTTTATTGGTTCCGTCTTGTCACAGTTGTAGTGAATTTTTACACGAATAAAAGAATCACTTAAGCAATAATAAATTTACGCAAAAGATGAAAAATTCCCATCCGACATTCTTCAAAATCGGATGAGTATTTTGAAAAATATAGGTTTTAATAAACCTACACAAACTAATGTGCGCATGCGGAAGAGAAAGGAATGTGCGTAGAATGTTGAAATTATAGGAGCAACTATGGGCTTACTATGGCCAACTGGTATCTAA
>KZ652674.1:27892-39172 GCA_001010745.2 Gerris buenoi
TCCAAACCAGTCTGAAGTGTGGTTGGAATAAACCTATTGTTTACAGTCTGTTCCAAACGACAATTAGTGCGTTGACAGCGGGGGAAAACTAGCAAATGGGGTGGGGAGCCAAGGAGAGCTCGAGATTTCCCCGGACAAATCGTCAGGCCAACTATGGAAGCAAAGAAGAATTGATACAAACATTAAAACAAAATATATATTTTTATTTAGGGCGACGTCCTCTTTTATTTAACAGACCACATGGTGTATTCTCGTTAAATAAAGTCCACCTGTTAAATTTCTCCCCTCGCTGATGTTAATAATTTAAAATTCATACATACTTTCGGTATTTGAAACCACCAAATTTACTAAAGGTATAGTGCTCGACTCCTAAACTTTTGGAAATCTGTAGGCAATTTACCATTAACAAATAAATTTACCAAGTATAATTCATCAGTTTATAGTGAAATAAAGTTGGGCTTTCAGCACACAATCAGGATCCGAAGGTACTCCTTTATATTGTTACCCCTTACTCCCCTATGTTGTTTTAGAATATAAATGACTTTGATTAAATAGCTATAAAGACAAAGGGATGTTTAATCCAATGCACTTTTGGACAAACGAATATCACACTTCTGTTTTTATAAGGGGAGTATAAGTCTAAAGAACATACAGTACATCTTCTTTAGATTGTTACTTCCCTCTGTTTTCTTTATAAGGGGAGTAACAATCTATAGAAGTGCAGGCAATTTAACAAATAAAATTACCAAGTACAAGCTTTAAGCACACAAACAAGGTCAAAAGGCAATTTAACAAATCTAAAGAGTTTGTTACCCTGCATAATCTACCAATACGGCGGCCATTTAATATCTACTTCTTTTTTAGCTATAACTTTTGACCGGTTAATTATAATGTAGTGAACAAACTGCTTCAGATATATTTTGTCGTCCAAATCTAATAGAACTACTCAAAGAAAGTAAAGTCTAGCTCAAATCATTCCCAAGTAATTACCTATTTTNGAAGCAAAGAAGAATTGATACAAACATTAAAACAAAATATATATTTTTATTTAGGGCGACGTCCTCTTTTATTTAACAGACCACATGGTGTATTCTCGTTAAATAAAGTCCACCTGTTAAATTTCTCCCCTCGCTGATGTTAATAATTTAAAATTCATACATACTTTCGGTATTTGAAACCACCAAATTTACTAAAGGTATAGTGCTCGACTCCTAAACTTTTGGAAAATTGAAAGCTTATTTCGGGACTAGGTATCGTTACTGACAGAGGAAATTATTCTTCAGTGTAGCTTAGTTGGTCAGAGCACTATACAGGAAATATAGAGACCCGTGGTTCGAGTCCCGGCACTGGAGTCTATTTTTCTCTGTCTGTCTCCCGTTGTTAATAATAATTTTAATTTGATTTAAATTTAAAGATACTTTTGAGGGTTTCGAAGGACCTTAAAATAATAATAAAAACAAACAGCAAATTATTTAACTACAATACTTTCTATGCACACACATTAAAACATGTTAAAGTAAAAAAGCATGATTGATACATAAGACATGACCAAAATTAAACAGCTACTAACTGCAATCGCTATGCATTGGAAATTGTTAGCAAATATGGAGTTATGTGTGTGTAAAAAAAAATAAGAATAATAAAAATATAAAAAATGCTAACTTGAAAATTTGAGGGGGCCATCAAAATTTTGCCTATTTCAGTCCTACGCCATCTTAATACAACACAAAGAAAATACAAAAATTAGGAAATTCTGTTTTTATTATAATCAAATCAAGATGATTATTTAACTCTCTGTTGTTACATTTTTAAATTAAATTCAACTCTAGTGTGCTCTAGTTAAATTTAACTGACTAATATTTTATTTCTTTAGTTCTTCTCTGTTATAAAAAAAGGAAGATTTTTAAGAGAAATATTTAAATTTAAAACACTTGTAAATTGATAACTATCCACTACAGGGGGTCGATTCTGTAACGTTCAAATCTCACATGAGTTTTATATCTTAAGGTGGGTTCATAACATACGTTTTTAACACGCGTTTGGGCTTTTTAGATAAAGTAATACATTCATAAGTAAATCCTTGTCCAGACTGCAGAACCATACAGAGGAAATGAGCCGAGCATTGATTTCTGCGCATGTCCAGTCTAAAGTGCGCTTGCGTATCTCAGATTGGGCATGCGCAGAGACCAATGCTTGGCTCGTTTTCTCGGTCCGGTTCGGCAATCTGGACGAGGCTGAAGCCAATATGACGTCACTGAGTGTTTTCCCCCACCCTTCCTTCATTGGTCACTTGCGAGTGCCACAATTATTGTTTTCATTTTCGTTTTCAGACGGAAATAACTTTAATTGGAGTATTTTATTTTTATAATGAGTGTTTAATTTATTATATTTCTATTTCGACTTTATTATTATGTTGTTATTTTTACAATAAAATACACTTATTCTTATAAATACATTATCAACTACATCATTTTATTAATACTCATATAATAAAATAGGTTAAATAAGTCACGTTATACAACAACAACATACACATCATAAGTATTCTAAATTCTAGAAGTTGAAGATAAAACAATTACATATTTGAAAGGAGTTATCTTTTGAAGGAGGTAGCGATGTTATAGTTATCACCACCGAGTGTAGAGACTAAATAGAGGTTTCATGATATACGCCGGAGAGAGTGGGGAGTGGCACCAGCTTCCCCCTCTCCTAGAATACAAACAAGCTTTAAGTTACAAGACTTTTCTCAGGGTAAAAAGGTATTTTTTTACAGACACAGGTATTTAAAAGGTGTTTACATTATAATGTGAAAACTGATTACTTTGGCAACCAGAACGAAGGTTTCAATCTTTGTATTCTAGTAGTGGGGATAGTCCTGAGAAAATGGTGTTATCTGCCTTTGTCTTCCTTTTTTTGGCTACTCTATTTAGTCTCTATACTCGGTGGTTATCACTTATCTAGGTGTAGTTCGGTATTCGGCCACTAACAGAGCAAATATAACTAAACAGATTCAGTATAGTATTCTCGTATATCAACAATTTGATCAATACCCCAGTCCCAGTTATACATATAAGTCAAAAGGTTTGTTCCAACCACACCTCAAACTAGTTTCAAACTGTACAACGCATGTGCATGTGCATTAGCAAAAAAAGTTCACATGTGGTCCGTTGCGCATGCGTCGGAAAGCTCCAAACCAGTCTGAAGTGTGGTTGGAATAAACCTATTGTTTACAGTCTGTTCCAAATGACAATTAGTGCGTTGACAGCGGGGGAAAACTAGCAAATGGGGTGGGGAGCCAAGGAGAGCTCGAGATTTCCCCGGACAAATCGTCAGGCCAACTAGGCAAAGATGAATGTTTTTTCCCTCAGAGAGGTTGGCCAATTTGTGTGCCACCTGATTTCCCGCGCTGTCAACGCACTAACTCTCGTTTGGGATAGACTGTAAATAAATTTACAAAAAGTTACAGAAGTAGCCCGCTAATGTCAAATTTATAATGACAAAATTTACCGTGATCCTTCGAATGTCTAGGAGACAGGGAAACACAGACGTCCCCCACCTGGAGTTGAGCGCACTTTAAGCCGAACTTCTCGAGGGTTTTATCTGGTTGCACAGACGCCCACGTTTCACCAACCACGAACCAGGGTTGCTCAACACTGCTCTCGTACTCAACCTGAACAATACAAAATTATAATATAAATCACAATATATGTAGTTTAATTCCCTTTAAGAAAAACTGCCAAGACAAAATTAAAAATATCTTGGAATGTAGGCTTCCGTGGTTAGTTTCATAATGGAGTTCTAGGTCTTCCGGTGGTGACTGCGTCATAGTGGATGATAATTCCGACGTTTCGCCTCTTATGCTAGAGGCATCTTCAGTGTAGAGCATGTTGTACTTCGTGAACTTGTTGGACAGTTCACGTTGTTTCTATCATCAGTACAACATGCTCTACCCTGAAGATGCCTCTAGCATAAGAGGCGAAACGTCGGAAGTATCATCCACTATGACGCGGTCACCACCGGAAAACCTAGAGCTCCAAAATTAAAAATACCCCAATAAGTTGTGCCCTTGCCGTAATAAGATAAAATAATTACTGATAATATAATCAACTCCAAAAGTATAAAATGGAGAAAGGGGCAGGGAAATTTAGCTTATATATGAACATTCCATGCAATGGATACATGAGAAACTCTGGGCAAAAAAAATGGAAAAACAAAAACAGCTGATCATCCTCATCCTGAAGTTTAAGGTTAAAAGATGGGGTTAGAGGAGAAAATACCCTAAGGATGTACAGATAATGAACTGTAGTTTACACAATATAATAAATTGCTAATAATATAGAGCGAAAATACTGATTGATCAATCAGATTAAAAAATGAATCAGCTGGCCTTCTCTAAATTTCTTTTATCAACGAAATTTAACCTTTATTTGGATAAATTATTTGATTGTTCGTGGCATGATTGGATTGGGGAATTTACTAACTGATGGCGGTCAGATAAATTCTGAAATACAAAATTGTTATAATATTCCTATTCTTTTAAGTCTCTAGCGAAAAATATGCCTAGCTATTTTTATGAATGAAAGTTTCCCCTCTCTATTTTGAACTCGTCAATTCACTATTAGTTAATCAAGTCTTACCGTATTTAATAACATAGCTCTCGACAGCCGAGGAGAAGGGGGGGATTTACCGGTTCTATGAATTGAGGTGGAAAAGGAGGTCTATCGGTCTGCTTGAGTAATGAATGGATGGAAGGGAAACTCGGGGCATAATATGAAATGAATCCAGGGAAAAGTGGTGGGGGGAGTAGAGCTGTAGTAGTAAAACCGATTTGATGCTATAAAACCAGGTCGGGGAGTTTTGTGTGAGAGAGAGTGTGTATCGGATTGTTAAGGGAAATGACAAGGGTGTGAGAGAGTTAGGAGGGATGCCCTTTCAATGAAATTTCTCCTCGTGTCTGAGGTTGTGTAACCAGCTGCAAGGGCATCGATTTAGTACGGAATAGAGGGAGTGAGCTCGTGTAGGGTAGAGCAGGGTCGGATGGCCTAGCTCTGCGTCCTACGCTATCCCCCCTCTCCTCTCCCCACCTCTGTTCCGCTCCAACCTTTCACTACCCTACAACTAATCTATAAACTTTATTCCTTCTTTCACTCCTTACAAATATTTATTTTACCGCCTCAAACTCTTACCTTTTCAAATTTTTTTCTTTTATTATAATGCAAAAGAGTAGTATAAGAAAAACAAGTCACAATCATGTCTACAACATAATACAATGTCTTGCATCAGGTATTCAAAATTATTGATTCTTCTGTTAACTTCAAAAACTACTGATCTAATAACTATAAACATTTATTTAATAAAACAAATCACAGTTCTATATTATATTATCATAAAGTTTCCAAGCAGCTCAAGTTGAACCTTTAATTAATTAATTTTTGTTCCTATACTTATTTGTATTTAGTTGGATCTTTATTTAATTTAGATTATTTTAAACAGACAGTAATATGATTAGGCGGACGTGTCCTAATATCAATTAAAATAAAAAATAAATAAAAATAATAATAATAAAGTAAATAATAATCTACCAATGCTGCAATGCATGGCTGCCAGGAAGGAGATAAATAAGATTAATCTGAATTTAGCTTAGGAAAGAAAACAAAAAGAGTAGTGAATTACATACTAGAAAATATATTAATTCGTGTAACAATAACAATCATAATAATCGCTACTGGTCAATAAATTGTACATTTTAAGTGACTGAAACAGACTATAACTGATAAGTTAGATAAAATGTAGTCATTATCAATGTTATTTAAAATTAAAAAGTGAAACTAGGTAGACCACAAAAGAACAGTAACCTTAACCGATAACATAACGAACTCAGCAACCTTCTTTAGAATCCAAACAAAGTTGAAAACCTATGTGCTCTAGTCAAGTCCTTATGATTATTTAATTATTTATGGTGTATTTTTAATTTTATTAGTATCTTTTGTTTTTATTTTTGTTACCTATAAATATCTATAGATAAATCGGAGGGCTCAGTTTAACTTAGGATCCTCCAGAACGTGAAAATCAACGATAAATGTTTGAGTCAAGGTATGTTCATTTGATTAATTTATTTTAATGTCTAGTACCTCTTGTTTTTATTAATTTATAAACTTTTTAGCTTGATACTTATCAAAAATTTGATCAATTAATTCTTTATTCGTATATATTATTTTCTATCGCGAAAATATAATGAGATAATCACCTGTTGCTTACCCCGTCATTTAGTATTTAACTCAGTTTTTAACAACATTTTTAACATTCTTCTGCAATTTTTGTTTGATTTTACAAAGATGGAGGATTTTAACTTCTTGTCAATATCTCTGTAACTCTTATTAATTTTTTTTTCTTAAGATATTAATTAGATAACTTACGATTTAAAACATTTGAATTAGTGGGTAATCTGTTATTGTAAACTTAGAGTTTAATCTGACTATGAATGTTTCATCGCCTTTTAACTCTATGTACCCGGATGTGATGAGGCTAAAAAATTAAAGACAAATATTAAAAATAGAACTAAATTGAATAAGAACCCTGTAAGCGAAACGTAATAAGAAGTTTGTTTGGATTCTAGAGCGAACACAGTAGACGTACAGAGTTGCCAACATTACAAGCCCACTTCTGTCCTCTATTAACTTAGATAAGTTATTATATCTATTCAAAGACCAACAAATTAAAACAAAAAATTATTTTTATAGGAATAAATGTGGTTGCCTTAGCTTAGGAATAACAAATAATTTCGAGGTGCTTCGTAGGGACAATACTTTATTATACAAATAATTATCACTAGTGATATGGCGTATTAACAACTCACGCAGACGAAAACATTTTTCGAGTAAAGAGCTTTAAAACGATCTGTAAAATGCCATTAGAAGCAGTTAACTTTATTCTTCACTCGTATTTCGGCCATATTTGTTTTAAAAATGACGGTCAAAAAATAAAAATTTAGAAATAAAAGGTACATATTCTTTTCTTATTCCTCAAGACCTTTAAAATGACGACTAATATTGCTGACTAAAAACATTTTTAATCGTCCCCCATAATGGCAGACGTCTAAAAATAACTATGCAGATGTCATAAATATACACCTTTGGGCCGAAATTCGTTCAAATCAAATTAAATTCAATATCGTTAGACAAAATAAACTAACAAACTTACTTTAACAACCCAAATCTCTCATTGTCAAATAAATAATAATTATTGATATTTAAAAATATCATTAAAATTCAATTTTTAAGTTTTTGGTAGTATTCATACTACGAAAAGTTTAAATTTTAATTTAAATCAAATTATAATTACTATTTACAACGGGAGACAGAAAGAGAAAAATAGACTCCAGCACCGGGATTCGAACCACGGGCCTCCTTTATTTCCAGTAAATTCCACATAAAACCTTTCCTTAATCCTGAAATAATTAAAACCGTCAACAAATGCAAAGAGAGCAATGCAATAAAATCAACTGTTTCTAGAACTTAAGTTTCACTTCTAATGCCTTAATCCTGAAATAATTAAAATCGTCAACAAATGCAAAGAGAGCAATGCATAAAATCAACTGTTTCTAGAACTTAAGTTTCACTTCTATTGCGTGAGAGTTGCATACTTTTTTTTGTTTCCTAAGTGTATACATTGTATATTATATACAGTATATTTCATGTAATCAAGTTAATAAATAATTTAAGATGTATTTAAAAGAAATTGAATAATACGGATTGTACGCCGTATGCGGTTGTTTACAAACGGGTGTCAGATTGTCTACGTTTTGTTAAGCGTTAAGCAGTTTAATCTACTCAACGCGTAATAATGATTGAGATTGAAACAAGTTCTCAATCATATTCACAGTTGAATCATCAATCAAATGATTCATACCTACCAACTCAATTATCTTCTTAATATTGAATGAGGTCATAATTGTTTCTAGTTTGGTATTTCCGATACAAACAAGGGTCAATGGTTTTTGTTTTTTTCAAGTTATAAGTATCTGTATTTTTATTTTTGTTAGTAAATTGACAATATTATAAATATATATTTCAAAGTGGAATTTCCGGTTTAAATATAATTGGAAAGTTTCTTTTTTTTTCCTCTATTCTTCTAAGAAAGAATCAACTTGTCAGTGAATTTCTTCACATGATTTAAGTAGCATCTAACTATGCAACATCTAATTAAACTATATCTAACTATGCTACGTTTAACAATACTATATCTAACTGAACTACATCAATCAATTCTATATCTAACTATGCAAAGTTTAACTAAGCTACATTTAACAATGCTGTGTCTAACTATGCAACATCTAAATAGACTACATCTAACTATGCTACTTTTCACAATGCTATATCTAACTGAACTACATCTTATATCAATTCTACATCTAACTGAGCTACACTTAACAATGCTATAACTAACAATGCAACATCTAATTAGACTTCATCTATCTATGCTACGTTTAATAATGCTATATCCAACTGAACTACATTAATCAATTCTATATCTAACTATGAAACATCAAACTAAGCTACATTTAACAATGCTGTATCTAACTATGCAACATCTAATTAGACCACATCTATAACTATGAATAGATATAAAAAAACAAGAAAAAACACAGAGAGTAACAATCTAAAGAAGGTGCACGGAATGTCCTTCTTTAGACTGTTACTTCCCTTATAAAAGCAGAAGTGTGATATTCCTTTGTCCCAAAGTACATTGGACACATCCCTTTGTCTTAATAGTTATTTATATTCCAAAAATACATAGGGGAGTAACAATCTAAAGAAGAACCCTATGCAACAACTATCACTAAGCTTCATTTAATAATGCTATATCTAACTGTATTTAACAATTCTACATTTAAATATGCTCCCATTAATAATATTATATTTAACAATGCTATTATCTAACTATGCAACATGTAAACTCTAACTCGTCTGCTTATGTTATATAATTATGCTACTTCTAACTATATTCTACATCTAGTAATGCTACATTTAACAATTCTATATTTAAAAATGCTACATCTAATAATACTATATTTCTAACTATGCTGCATTTAACGTTTCATATAAAAAAAACCGTTATTTTGTGCTTACGTATTATGGGGAAGCCTTTGTTTTAATGTTTACCTCTCTAATTTTAGATCGTAATTTTAAATATATCTAACTTTGAGGCTTCCCACAAATGTAAACTAAGACAATACAACACAAAAAGATATACATAACCAGTTTATTGTAGATCAAACTCAATATTTTATATTGTTATATCAATTTAATTACATTTTGGATTGAGACCACTTTACCATTAGTTTCATTGATTAATTAAAACATTGTTTACATTTAATCTAATACATTAGAACTGTGTTGATGCAGCCACTAATTTCTAGAATGATTCCAAGGGATAATGCAACAAATAAAATAATGATAATTGTAGAAGGGTTTTCATCACCATTTGTACATAGATATAGATATACATAATAATAGGATCTACATAGATTGATAAAGACATAATTTCAACGGCACTTCTTTAGATTGTTACTCCCCTTATAAAAAAACATATGAGAGTAACAATCTAAAGAAGATGTACGGAATGTTCTTCTTTAGACTGTTACTTCCTTATAAAACAGAAGTGTATATTCCTTTGTCCCAAAGTACATTTAATCTAACCATCCCTTTGTCTTAATAGTTATTTAGTCAAAGTCATTTATATTCTAAAAAACATGGGGGAGTAACAATCTAAAGAAGTACAATATCATTTCAAATATAGATTCAGATAAAACTTATTGACGGCTCGAATGTTGGAGAATGACGCATTCTAGTTGACTTAGTCTTCCGATGTATTTACGTAATTTTATCTCGAACTCTATTAAAATGCATCGAACAAGTTGTAACCTTTGTGTGTATGTGTGTTGTGTGTGTTTTTTTTTAAATGCGTTTACTTTAAATTATGCGGGATCCTCAGTTATTTAAAATGCGTGCGCCCTTGTCGCCTATGTACTATGTAGTATTGTACCGTATGAGTCATATACTCGCTTCTGGTTGGCTTGGTTTGTTGTTGTTTTTTTCTTTTTTTTTAAAGTCCGATCCGGGATCATTGCACCTTTGAAGAGTTCAGACAGACATACACGGGCACACGGACGGACGGACAAGAAAATGCCCGCGCCCGCGACGACACCTACTCCAACCTTATATGAGCCAGCGGGCCAATCCCCGAGCATTTGTCCAATAGACCGTTCTTGACTTTTGTAAATAACTTGGGCACGCGTCATTGCACTTTAGATGAGCTAAGCCACTGAAGGACCAATAATTCAACTTTAGACTCTGCACTTTCCTTCTACAGTCTGTGCCAAACGAGAGTTAGTGCGTTGACAGCGCGGGAAATCGAGTGACACACAGATTGGTCAACCTTTGAGGGAAAAAGTAAAGCCACTACATTTACCTTATTATATGGTTATCCAGAAGGCAAATCTTGAGCTCTCATTGGCTCCCCGCCCCATTTGCTAGTTTTTCCCACGCTGTCAACGCACTAACTCTCGTTTGGCACAGACTGTAGGCTCCAGCTATGTTATGATATCATGAAACATAGTCTGCCTATTAATGTGGTATGTAGCTCCCTCTTATATACAATAATCATTAAATTTTCCCAGTAAATTTAGTAAGACTAAACAAATGAAAATAAAATGCCGTAATAGCACATTTCGCGTATAGTGCGGAAAGTAGAATTTTGCATGCGAGTGTGGAATTTGCACTCGAGCGATAGCGAAGGTAGTAACACACGAGCAAAGCAAAATAGAGTTTTCGCACGAGTTGCGTACCGTACTTTATCTACGATTGTTGGATTATAATAATAAATGTTGGATTATAATAATAAATACAGAAAAAAACTTTACTTTAATTATAATTTAATAAACAGCAAATTAGTTTTGTTAAATTGAAACAAACACGCTATAACCATGCGTTAAGGTTAAGAATTCTTCTTAATTTTCCGCACTAGTTATAGTTAGAGTTATAAATACGCGCATGCGCAATGAATACAACTACGAAAAGAATCACATTCCACGCATCTAAACAGAGATAAAATGATTACATTTTCGTATCAATCGTAGATAAAGATTATTATGCGTACCGGACAGATTTATTAGTTAATCAAAGGTATAGGTTTGGGCGAAATGTCAAAAATTATTTAGTTTAGTATAGATAAGTTTTTTTTTTTTTTTTTTTTTTTTTTTTTTTTTTTTTTTTTTTTTTT
>KZ652674.1:160194-176608 GCA_001010745.2 Gerris buenoi
GGAGGAGGATCTGCAGAGGCATAATGTGAGGCAAAGGAGAAGGAAGGCACTAGACAGAGACGAGTGGAGGAGGATCTGCAGAGGCATAATGTGAGGCAAAGGAGAAGGAAGGCACTAGACAGAGACGAGTGGAGGAGGATCTGCAGAGGCATAATGTGAGGCAAAGGAGAAGGAAGGCACTAGACAGAGACGAGTGGAGGAGGATCTGCAGAGGCATAATGTGAGGCAAAGGAGAAGGAAGGCACTAGACAGAGACGAGTGGAGGAGGATCTGCAGAGGCATAATGTGAGGAACCATATTTATTCTGCCCGTTGCCACGGGCGTAACGGCTGGTTAAATATAATACGAAAACTTATATGATGATTACATGATCGCTGCTCACATCTTTATCATTTTTTTTTGGCAGCTCGGTCTCATAATTTGTCAGGTGGGCGCCATTTTTGTTCTTATCAAAGTCCATTTGGATAAAAGAAAGTTGAAGCCCATCCAACTCAATTTCGATGTCCAAGTTTGCATTTGATCCCAAGTCGAATCAAAGTTGACTTGGTCCAAGTATAAGTATACTTACCAAGTATAAGGTATAAGTATCCAAGAGGATCGTGTAAAGGCTTAAGGACCTCGAAGTTCTAACATTATAAATAACTAACACACATAACTAACATTACTATCATAACTAACACATAACACTAACTAGTGTTATGTTACCCATAACTAACATTATACAAAATAAATATTAAGACAAAGGGATGTTCAGTCCAATGTACTTTGGGACAAGGGAATATCACACTTCTGTTTTTATAAAGAGAGTAACAGTCTTAAGAATAACATTTCGTATACATCTTCTTCAGATTGTTACTCCTTGATTTTTTATAAGAGGGGTTACTAACGAAGTGCTAGACGATTACATCATGATGGTTATTATTAAAAATTCTTGTTTAAAAGTTAAAGAATGTTTTGTTTGAATCATTGTGATTCTCATAATTTCTCTAAAAAATTTAATAATCCTAATTTATTGATGTTTGTCACATTTCATGTAGGTTGTTAGATTCAAATCAAATTATAATTATTTATTAACAACGGGAGGGGAAACAGACAGAGAAAAATAGACTCCAGCACCGGGACTCGAGCCACGGACCTCTATATTTCTAGTATAGCGCTTTATTAGACTAAACCAAAATTTTAATCTTAATTTTAATAATTAAATTTGTAGGTACTTACTGAATGCAGGCTCTGTTTATTGCACTATTATTTTTAAATATAATATATAGTTTCTTATAGATTATCTTAGGTTTAGTTAATGTAGTGTAAAATATTAATTAATTCTATTTAATTATATCTATATGTACATTTATAAGAATTAATATCGTAGCCCACTATTTCGAATATATCTGCTCATAAAATCCTGGAATGAGGTTAGCAGTTATTTGATAAGACTTTATCAGTGGTTTGGTGTTGTTTTATTTATTACTTATCAAAGCCGGCAGTTAATACTACAAATGTATGTATATAAAAGAGTGAATGCGTAGAATTAACAGCTGATAGAGTATACTCTATAGTAAGGCAATTCTAGAGAAATCATTCTTATCTTCTATATATATATATATATATGACTCTATAACCTCTTCGAACCACCTCTAACTACCTACAACCTCCTTAAAACACCTGTAACCACTTCGAACCACCTCTAACTACCTACAACCTCCTTAAAACACCTGTCCTGTAACCACTTTTAACCATCTCTAACCTCCTCTTGCTACCTATAACCACTTTAATATGCATCAACCTTATCTCTAACCTTATTGGTATACGAAGACTGTTATTTTTAAGGTCCCTCGAGCCCAAAAATATGATGTTAGAAAAACCATCATATGCACCAACATATATGCAGACGAGTTGGAGCCTAACTACTGGGCTTATTTCGATGAAATTGGTGCAGAAAATACCCCAGGTATACCCCTAGACAGGGATAAGAGCTCTAAATGTAAAGGCGCCACCTCCTAAAATCTCTGAGATAAACGTGAAAAAAATATTTCTCGACAAAGATTTCGACGATTTTGATTTTTAAAAGAAAATGTAAAATGTTATCGTTATCTGTTGAAATACGAATCTAACCTTATAAAGTCGTTCCTGAGAAAAATAGCTATAAACTTAAAAAGTACATAATACATAAACATAAAAGGACCTCGGGTTCGAGTCCCCAATGGAGAGAAGCTATTTTAAATTATTAGCTATTCTTAATGGTAAATTTTGATAAATAGTCAAACAGCTAATCTTTTATATAATCGAGTAGTGTCCCGACAACGGCGACGGCGACGGGCGACGACTCACCTCTAAACGATTTATAACGTTAAAAATTGATTCGCCATAAGCTGGGATTGAACCAGTGACCTCCAACTCATGAGGCGGATCCTCTACCAGTGAGCCAAGCACTTAAACTGAAGCTACGAGCATAAAGATTACTATTTAAATTATAACTAGCTCTTTTTTAACCATATTTATTCTGCCCGTTGCCACGGGCGTAACGGCTGGTTAAATATAATACGAAAACTTATATGATGATTACATGATCGCTGCTCACATCTTTATCATTTTTTTTTGGCAGCTCGGTCTCATAATTTGTCAGGTGGGCGCCATTTTTGTTCTTATCAAAGTCCATTTGGATAAAAGAAAGTTGAAGCCCATCCAACTCAATTTCGATGTCCAAGTTTGCATTTGATCCCAAGTCGAATCAAAGTTGACTTGGTCCAAGTATAAGTATACTTACCAAGTATAAGGTATAAGTATCCAAGAGGATCGTGTAAAGGCTTAAGGACCTCGAAGTTCTAACATTATAAATAACTAACACACATAACTAACATTACTATCATAACTAACACATAACACTAACTAGTGTTATGTTACCCATAACTAACATTATACAAAATAAATATTAAGACAAAGGGATGTTCAGTCCAATGTACTTTGGGACAAGGGAATATCACACTTCTGTTTTTATAAAGAGAGTAACAGTCTTAAGAATAACATTTCGTATACATCTTCTTCAGATTGTTACTCCTTGATTTTTTATAAGAGGGGTTACTAACGAAGTGCTAGACGATTACATCATGATGGTTATTATTAAAAATTCTTGTTTAAAAGTTAAAGAATGTTTTGTTTGAATCATTGTGATTCTCATAATTTCTCTAAAAAATTTAATAATCCTAATTTATTGATGTTTGTCACATTTCATGTAGGTTGTTAGATTCAAATCAAATTATAATTATTTATTAACAACGGGAGGGGAAACAGACAGAGAAAAATAGACTCCAGCACCGGGACTCGAGCCACGGACCTCTATATTTCTAGTATAGCGCTTTATTAGACTAAACCAAAATTTTAATCTTAATTTTAATAATTAAATTTGTAGGTACTTACTGAATGCAGGCTCTGTTTATTGCACTATTATTTTTAAATATAATATATAGTTTCTTATAGATTATCTTAGGTTTAGTTAATGTAGTGTAAAATATTAATTAATTCTATTTAATTATATCTATATGTACATTTATAAGAATTAATATCGTAGCCCACTATTTCGAATATATCTGCTCATAAAATCCTGGAATGAGGTTAGCAGTTATTTGATAAGACTTTATCAGTGGTTTGGTGTTGTTTTATTTATTACTTATCAAAGCCGGCAGTTAATACTACAAATGTATGTATATAAAAGAGTGAATGCGTAGAATTAACAGCTGATAGAGTATACTCTATAGTAAGGCAATTCTAGAGAAATCATTCTTATCTTCTATATATATATACATATATATATATATATATATATACCCTTATCATGTGATAACATATTTTTCTATTGTAATCTAAATGCAGTTTTGTTGGTATATTTATATGTGTTTATAAATTCAGATATATATGAGTTTTATAATATATTGTAAAACTATTTAATGTTGTAATAAAAAATAGTAATAAAATTATATAGATGTCGTAGAATAATCCTTGTGCTAATTCCAAGTGATCGAGATTTTCTGAGAATTGTACAGACTGACGTCAAACCAGTCATGACTAGAATTTCAGTCTAATTTAATTTACAATAACGTCTCATGGAGGATCCAAACTAACCCAACAAATTTGGTCACAGAAAGTAAGCGAGGGCGGTTAATATGGCCAGGACATGTAGAGAGTAGATGGAGCTGTCAGCAGGATCCATCGACTCAAGCCTGAAGGCAGAAGATTAAAGGGCCGACCACGAAAGAGGTGGCAGGCCGATGCGGAGGAGGATCTGCAGAGGCATAATGTGAGGCAATGGAGAAGGAAGGCACTAGACAGAGACGAGTGGAGGAGGATCTGCAGCGGCATAATGTGAGGCAAAGGAGAAGGAAGGCACTAGACAGAGACGAGTGGAGGAGGATCTGCAGAGGCATAATGTGAGGCAAAGGAGAAGGAAGGCACTAGACAGAGACGAGTGGAGGAGGATCTGCAGAGGCATAATGTGAGGCAAAGGAGAAGGAAGGCTCAAGACAGAGACGAGGAGCATCGTAGAGGAGGCTCGAGTTCTTATCATGAGCTATAGCAGAAGATGATTTGAATTCGATGGCAGACACACAAAAGTGTGTCACTGCAGGCGAGCGAACACTAAAGCTATTGAACCTAGTTTGAAGAATTAGAAATATCGCGATCTTTATCCTCGCATTATACGCAGATCATTTCGTTTTATTCATATATGATGATTGTGATCAAGATGGTGTTACCTGAGCATCATCAATCATCATGTTACATGAATTTGCTGTACAATGTACAACCTAGTTAAACGCCTTGGTAATACACTACAAAACTGCTTCGACCAAAGTTAGTATCGAAATTATTCAACACTACCATACAAAATACAGAGTCCAACAGTTTCGACGCACATCTATGATGAATTTAAAAATATAAGAAACTAAATGTGACCAAGTTACGTGTAATAAAATAAAATAGTAAAGTAAATTAAAACACCTCGTATACATATAACGTATCACATTATCACTGTATTAAATTACATACATAAAAAATAACATAAATAGTTTACTTTGACTATTTTCTTTAACATGTCGGCAAAACATCAAGAGGTCTTAAAAGAAATAAAAGAAAATAGAAATATTTTTTATTTAATTTCATCCTTTTTTAAATCACCTATAAAAATCCTTTTTCCAGTTTCTTTAAGAATGTCTTAAAGATAATATNAGATGCTTTATTTTTTCCGTCATAGGTTGGCCAATCTGTGTGTCACTCGATTTCCCGCGCTGACAACGGACTAACTCTCGTTTGGCACAGACTGTCGATGCAATACGGTACTAACGGGTCACCAACTGCGGTAGCATCATCCGTGGGATTCCCCTGTTTCACGTACCAAGTGATTAAAAAAAGAAGTAAACAAGATAAGAAAGACGGTGTGGAGGAATTTGAAAGAACCGGATCTAAGTTGAGAAGTTCAAAATACCTGACAACATTAACTCGAATAAAAAAGTACATTTTTAATACTTAATTCTTCAAATACTAAACATACAACTTTGAAAGTATCCTATATTAATATTATACAGTATTTGAATTAACTTGAAAGCAACTTATGCCATTATTCTTTTCTTCTGCTATCGTTATTCTATTAATTAAACTCTGGCGTTGTTTACAAATAAAAGAACTTGACTTGATGCAGAAGTACGCAAGGTAAACATAATTGGTTAGTTGGTTGGTTTAAAATACTTTAGGATCGGTTAAACAGCAAGGATTATCCCAAATCAAGGAACGACCACGGTCTTTCACGGACCTGGGGCGTTAAAAAGAATGCGGGCAAATCAGAAAAAAATCAATAAAATGCAGAGGTATTGTGAGGTACACTGACAAATTTTATAGTACTAGAATGCCGAGGGATCCGGGTCAAAAAAGTCCCAACTCAAGGAACGACCGCGGTCTTTCGTGGACATGGGGCGTTAAACAGAATACGGTAAACAGAATTAAATACTTTAGGATCTGTTAAAAAGCAAGGATTTCCCCGAATAAAGGAACGTCCGCGGTCTTTCACGGACCTGGGGCGTTGAACAGAATGCGAGCAAATCATAAAAAAATCAATGCAATGCAGAGTTGCACTGGGAAATTTTCTAGTACCAGAACGCCGAGGAATCCGGGCAGATAAGTTTGGAGAATATGGTCTCTATAAAAGTGTTTTTATGTATTCTGGGGGTAAAATTTACCATAGGGCCTCAAAGTATGATATACTACTAGTATAGTTACTTACAGGTAGGTTAGTTACTTAGTATTCTTACTTATTTTTTATTACTAGTACTTTCTTCTCTACTTACTTATTATTACTAGAAGTGATGAAGTAACAAAACTAAGTCTACTTTAGGGACAAAAATCCCGATTAATAAATCTATAATTTTGTATATATTTTTAATAGTTGAAATTTGTAAAACTACAGGAAACAATTTTTCACGACTAAAGTACAATTAAGGTAAATTAATTTAAGCAACTTATTTTGTTGTTAATTAGTTACCGTACCGATTAATTGTTTTTAATATTTCCTATCAACTTTTTTCTCTGTCAAGAGTACCGCTGACATCTTGTTTTTACTTTTTATTTCCAATTCTATGAACTTTTCCGGGATATCATTATCTGGCCCTCTAATTTCATCAATTTTCAGTCATTTTAACGTGTTTGAAATTGCTGATGAGATTTGAGATTTTGGGTGAAATGAGTTCCGTTGTACTTATTTTATTTCTTGTTAGCTTCAAGATTTTATTTTCAAAATCAAACCTTTTTGCAATTTCTTTGCCAGCATGATGTCTGTCTCACATCTAAATATAGATTCAAATCCACCTTATATTCCAACAATACAAGTTGTTAAATAAGAGAACGGAGGATTCTCTTTTTGACACAGGTGCGTCTTATATTCGATGCTTTTTTCAAAATGTTTTTTTTTTCCAAATTATTGGTTCAAAAATCTGTACCGGTCTTTTATTCGAGGGCGTCTTATTCTTATATTAGTCTTTGCCAAACGAAAGTTAGTGCGTTGACAGCATGGGAAAAACTAGCGAATGGGGTGGGGAGCCAATGAGAGCTCAAGATTTGCCCTCTGGATAACCATATAAGAAGGTAAATGTAGATGCTTTATTTTTTCCGTCATAGGTTGGCCAATCTGTGTGTCACTCGATTTCCCGCGCTGACAACGGACTAACTCTCGTTTGGCACAGACTGTCGATGCAATACGGTACTAACGGGTCACCAACTGCGGTAGCATCATCCGTGGGATTCCCCTGTTTCACGTACCAAGTGATTGGTTTAACCAGCAGTTTGCAGTTTCTAATGACACTATTCAGTGGATTATAAATAACTCCAGCCCCAACCGATTCAATATGTCCTCCAGTGAGTCATATGTAGCATATTCAACGGATGCTGTGGCGCTTTCCTGGCTTGCGGTTCAAACGAAAAGGAAATGTTTAGGTCGGCTATGCCAAATCATTTCCTAGTAACTGCACACTGCACATGTACTCTAGTTTGAATATTTACCCATATTGCCTGGAATAGTACTACTAAATACTAATAGGATGTAACCCAGCATTCAGCATTTAATAAATACGATGGTTGCGAGAGATGAGATACCTGATCCTGAACCGTTTAGAAAATGCACCATATTCAAGTTCCAAATTAAAGTATTAGGTATTTGGG
The DNA here is from genome assembly GCA_001010745.2 of Gerris buenoi. Taxonomy (NCBI): domain Eukaryota; kingdom Metazoa; phylum Arthropoda; class Insecta; order Hemiptera; family Gerridae; genus Gerris; species Gerris buenoi. The sequence goes on from KZ652674.1 coordinate 167,890, forward strand.
TTTTCGGATCTTGATTTCATGAGTGTCAATGCAACAAGCTTCAATGTCAAAAGCTTAATATAATACAAACATTCCGATGATTTTTTTCTCTGGAAAAATATAATAAAATCTATGGAGAAACATCGTAAATCTTCTCCTCATTAGAAATCAATTCAACGTAAACTAAAAGTAGACAAACAAATCTTTTTTTCCCGAGAAATATTTTTTCTAAATTTTATCTATTAGTTTCTTTTCTTTTTCTATTTTAACACTATACTAAAAAAAACAGAAGATTTAAAAAAAAATTCAAACCCATTGTTCAACTCATCACTCTGATATAAGAAGCATTAGGATATTAAAATGGCGTCCCGATATACATATATTAAATAAAAGAAGAGAAATAAAAGGGAATCTAGACGCCATATTAAATCAAGATGTCGGTTTTGTCTTTGTTGGATCTAATAAGAAAGGTGTTTTGTGAGATTGGAGAATCAAGACAGGCTAGAGTGGAGCGTCTCATCTCTAGCTCTTTCTTTAGGTCCGATTCTCGGAACTCTAGCTATTAGTAAATATTATAGAGGGAACAGTGTAGCCAACCTACTGTCTCACCTAAACACCACAATATCATTTAGGAACATTTCTCTTTTTTTATTTTTATTTTATTTTATTCATTTCCTAGAAATATTTTAAAAAGATTTTTGTTTTTTTTGTTTTTGTAACGAGGTAACACTGATTATAACTATTTCTGTACAATACTATTATGTTGTTTGTAGTTTACAGAATTTATTTTTTCTTCTTTTTTTTTGTCTGCACTCTTTTGAGAACAAAAGAAATAAAAACAATACAATTCGAATTAAATAGTGTCCCATAGTTTAGAACTTGAAAGGAATCCCATATAAATATCATCGACACCAAACTAAAGTAACCAAAGTAAAAACCCATACTTTTCTGGAGCGAAAAAAATTGGTTTCAAATCTATCATATAAGGTACTTGTTTAGTCTTAATATTAAAACTGTGGATCCTTTCAGGGTAGTAAGAATAGACTAAAAAGTACTTGTTTAGATTGTTACTCCCCTATGTTGTTGTATAATTTAAATGAATGACTAAATAACTATTAAGACAAAGGGGTGTTTTGTCAAATATACTTTAGGGTTTTAGGACAAAGGAATATCACACTTCAGTTTATATAAGGGAAGTAACAGTCTAAAGAAGAACACTCCTTACACATACTTTAGATTGTTACTCCCCTCTGTTTTTTATATAAGGGAAGTAACAATATAAAGAAGTGCCTCATATAAATCAACCTATTGAGGATCGTCTAAGGTAAATTTACTCCAGCTAAATTCGATACTCATGTTCACTTTCTCATTATAACAATTATTGTCAATTTTTAAATAATTTAACTATTATGATCAATTTAAATATATTCGCTACACTACATTTTCAATGCATACACACATTTCTCGTGATTGTCAGATGTTATTGTAGTAAATTAGCGAATATACCATGTACGCTAAAATTATATACACATTCGTGTAAAGATTTTTTTTAAATGGAGACCTAGAAGAAAGAAGGCGCACCTCGAGAAAACTCACCTTCCTTAATGATGTCCAGCCTTATATTACCGTCTTCACAAGCAGTTGGGTAGGATTGCAGTTTGGTAGGATTGCAGTTGGGTATGATTGCAGTTTGGTAGGATTGCAGTTAGGTAGAATTGCAGTTGGGTAGGATTACAGTTGGGAAGGATTGCAGTTTGGTAGGATTAAGGGGGGAAGTATTACAGTTGGGTAGGATTGCAGTTGGGAAGGATTGCAATTTGGTAGGATTGCAGTTGGATAGGATTACAGTTGGGTAGGATTACAGTTGGGTAGAATTAAGGGGGGTAGGATTACAGTTGGGTGGATTGCAGTTGGGAAGGATTGCAGTTTGGTAGGATTGCAGTTGGATAGGATTACAGTTGGGTAGGATTACAGTTGGGAAGGATTGCAGTTTGGTAGGATTGCAGTAGCTTAGGCCGATTTACCAGCAGATAAATTAGTGTAATGTATATAAGTGCATATGTATTAATGATTTGGTATTAAAATTAAATAGACCTTTTATCTATGTATGCATATGTGTTTAGTCAGTGCCTGTATCGTAGAATCTGATACCGATACAGGATACAGTTCTACAGTACTACAGGATACAAACTCGTTGAAGAGTAATCGATGAAGTAAGCTCATGAGTTGCCTTTTAAATGATTTATTCTAATAAAGTTAATGGAATTGATTGGGATTTTATGGCATTTATTAATAACGAAGGTAAACAGGTGAAGGTAGAAAACAATCACTATAACTAATTCATTCAGTCGGTATATTGTCATAAAATATAAATAAAATAATAAAATTACAAGATCGGTTTAACCTACACAGTTATCGTTAGTGTACTCAGAGCAAAATTTTATTATTTTATTATTAGTTTACTGTAATATACCTTCTAATTGAACAAATAATATTGTTTGTCGCTTCAGAGCTTACCGAAGTTAACGAAAGCTGTATGTGATTCTTTAAAATGAAAAAGAACTGCCAATTAGTGTGGCACATAGCTTCCTCGCATCCTATCATGTACTTTATTGTTACTTTAACATTTACGTTATATTACTTTTTTGTTATATTGTTTACTAGCAGAAATACCCGTGCTTCGCACGGAGCAGTAAGGAAGTGTCTTAGTAGTTATGTAGAGATACTGAGTGGTTAATTGATCATTTATTTATATTCTTAAATTAAAAAAGCATCATACTTTAGTTAATTACGATTGCAAATAAATTTATTAATCATTTTTAAAAATGNGTTTCCATTTTACTTATTCTAGTTATTATTTGTTTTTTTTTTTTTTGGTTCTTTGATCTCCCGATCAAAGACATTATTTGGTTAATTAAGGACGTGAGACCAGGACACTTTACTTATTTACACGATGTGACATCATCAGTGTGATAAACATATCTCACCTCTCAGCCATTCCTCGTAATTCATCATTAAAAATAACGAGAATATATAAAGAATAAAGAAGATGTGCAAGGAACGTTCCTTGTAACAAACCCTTCAGTTTGAAAAGGACTCAAAACAAGACTTTCTACTCTGGAATGACCCTGGGACTTACGATAAGCCTTTAAATGATATGGAAATGGTAAAATCAGTCACGATAAGCCTTAAAATAAAATGGAAATTTATTATACCAAGAACACTACAATATTTGGTATACCATCACACACTATTAATTATGGTATACCATCCATTAATTAAGATCCGATGAGTAGTTTATTAAGCTATGTTGGTCCGCAAAAATTGAGCGACAGACAGAAACGGAACCAAAAATGTTCTCTGATGTCTGGAGCGGTTTTCTGTCTTAAATATTTTTAATTTGGACACAACATTTTTCGTTATTTAGAACGCTCACATAGCTTCCTCTACCTTAGGTAAGCTTGGAAGCGAAAACAATACTGTTACAATAATTATTGCTCTGAATTGCACTTGGAGTTAGTTGCGGTAACTCAATAATTGGTCACCATGGGAAAGCCTCACAATAACTCGTTTGACAGAATAATTATCTTGGTATGAAAACAGCTTCTTAAAGAATTGGTGACACATGTTACTTATGTAATATTATACACTTGTGTGTAATAGTGAGTATTTTGAGATTGACTGGCTTATTGCATACGAAATTGGGTAAACCCCGCCCGGGTAAGTCCAGATAGTCCAGACTCTCAGTACGGAGACTGGAGACTAAGAGTTCACTCGTGGATTTAGGTTTTTTCATGTCATTTAAACTGTGTTTTACCAAGAATAAAAATATATTGAAATCAATATCATTCCCGTGATAAAACACTATATATTTTTGAGGAATTATAGCGTTGATGTCATCTTAATAGTTTTAAAACAAACTGCTATATAAAATAATATTTATGTATAAAAACTGCTTCCGGCTTTTATAAAGCTGTCTTAAGCATTGTATACACCAAACGCGCTTGTGCAAATGTTTGCGAACAATTCGAAACATGCTGTCCATCCACACAACCAAAACGTTTAGGGAAAACAGTTGCTATAGCGAATGTTCTTCCTTGTTCCTGTTCAATCTGTTTAATTTTCACTGATAAACTTTAAAGCCTCATCCAGACTGCCGAACCGAAAAGAGGAAACGAGCCGAGTATTGGTCTCTGCGCATGCCCAGTCTAAAGTGCGCCTGCGCATCTCAGACTGGGCATATGCAGAGACCAATGCTCGGCTCGTTTACTCTGTTCGGTTCGGCAGTCTGGCCGAGGCTTTAGGATTGGAGATACATATCTTGATTAGACAACATTTTAATAATATGTATAGTAATATCACCTGTCTCATACATCGTTAACGTAACTTTTTTCATTGCATGTAAACATTTGTAAATATTTATATTAACACACAATATTTAAGACTATAATGAATAAAATTTTAATAACTTAATATATTTGTTAAAAGTTAAAACACAACATATTTCAATGCAAAACTTAAGTGCACTGTGTAAAGTGTATATAAGTGCTCATAATGAGACTTTCATAAAGGCGTCTATAAGTCTCCTTCCTCAGCCTATATTCACTCAAGTGTTCCTCAGTTTAATTCATAAGAAAAAACACTTTAATCTATCTTTTGTATATTTGCACAAAATGTATGAATGATTGAAATAAACTCAATTGATCAAAGGCGCCTATAAGTCTGTTTCTGTAGTCTACATTCAATTTGTAAACACTTAAGTGGTTAAGTAGTATGTGGTTTATATGAAATAAAATCATTACCAATTATGTTAGGTTTTTTATTGAAACTGTTTTGAAAATATAGCATGGAAATGAGTATTTAGTTAAAAACAGAATTGAGACATGCAGGTACGAAGAGCAGAGATATGATAACCTGACTTATCTATAACCAGTCTGAAAAGATATAGTTTTCAAATTTGTTGTGAAAACTGCTTTGGGAACTTCGTTTTCCCATGGAAACACCTTCGGTCTGAATCCAAAACAATTTTCAAGACGTTTTTTGAAAAACTCATGGAATCGTTTCCATCGTCTTTATTGCAAAAGGTTTTTTTAAACGACCGATTTTACCATTTCCATTTCATTTAAAGGCTTATCCTGACTTTTTTACCATTTCCGTTTCATTTAGAGGCTTATCGTGACTGATTTTACCATTTCCGTTTCATTTAAAGGCTTATCGTGACTGATTTTACCATTTCCATTTTAATTTTTCTTGAGTAGTTTTTTGAACCCTTTTTTCCAATTTATTATACCAAGAACACTACAATATTTGCATGTTTTCTTTTGGGTCTCTTCAGGGTTTTTTTTTATAAATTTAGGTANCATTATTAGTCCTATATAAGGTTATGGGTCCAACTTCTGAGGTCCTTTTGCGCCCTCAAAAGTATTTATCTGATTTTTATAACATTTGGATGGTTTATCCAAGGTAGACCGCTGATAGCCCCAGATTAATTTTAAAAAGTTTGCGCTCTTTAAATTTTGTATAATTGATACTTTAATTTCATGTAAAAAATCAAAACAATTTTGACATTAAAAAACTGGGGAAACAGGAAACAGTTAAATAAATTAGACATTAATGGCTTGTAAAAGCAATAAAATCAATAAAGTACTTGATAGGATGCGAGGAAGCTATGTGCCACACTAATTGGCAGTTCTTTTTCATTTTAAAGAATCACCTACAGCTTTCGTTAACTTCGGTAAGCTCTGAAGCGACAAACAATATTATTTGTTCAATTAGAAGGTATATTACAGTAAACTAATAATAAAATAATAAAATTTTGCTCTGAGTACACTAACGATAACTGTGTAGGTTAAACCGATCTTGTATTTTTATTATTTTATTTATATTTTATGACAATATACCGACTGAATGAATTAGTTATAGTGATTGTTTTCTACCTTCACCTGTTTACCTTCGTTATTAATAAATGCCATAAAATCCCAATCAATTCCATTAACTTTATTAGAATAAATCATTTAAAAGGCAACTCATGAGCTTACTTCATCGATTACTCTTCAACGAGTTTGTATCCTGTAGTACTGTAGAACTGTATCCTGTATCGGTATCAGATTCTACGATACAGGCACTGACTAAACACATATGCATACATAGATAAAAGGTCTATTTAATTTTAATACCAAATCATTAATACATATGCACTTATATACATTACACTAATTTATCTGCTGGTAAATCGGCCTAAGCTACTGCAATCCTACAAAACTGCAATCCTTCCCAACTGTAATCCTACCCAACTGTAATCCTATCCAACTGCAATCCTACCAAACTGCAATCCTTCCCAACTGCAATCCACCCAACTGTAATCCTACCCCCCTTAATTCTACCCAACTGTAATCCTACCCAACTGTAATCCTATCCAACTGCAATCCTACCAAATTGCAATCCTTCCCAACTGCAATCCTACCCAACTGTAATACTTCCCCCCTTAATCCTACCAAACTGCAATCCTTCCCAACTGTAATCCTACCCAACTGCAATTCTACCTAACTGCAATCCTACCAAACTGCAATCATACCCAACTGCAATCCTACCAAACTGCAATCCTACCCAACTGCTTGTGAAGACGGTAATATAAGGCTGGACATCATTAAGGAAGGTGAGTTTTCTCGAGGTGCGCCTTCTTTCTTCTAGGTCTCCATTTAAAAAAAATCTTTACACGAATGTGTATATAATTTTAGCGTACATGGTATATTCGCTAATTTACTACAATAACATCTGACAATCACGAGAAATGTGTGTATGCATTGAAAATGTAGTGTAGCGAATATATTTAAATTGATCATAATAGTTAAATTATTTAAAAATTGACAATAATTGTTATAATGAGAAAGTGAACATGAGTATCGAATTTAGCTGGAGTAAATTTACCTTAGACGATCCTCAATAGGTTGATTTATATGAGGCACTTCTTTATATTGTTACTTCCCTTATATAAAAAACAGAGGGGAGTAACAATCTAAAGTATGTGTAAGGAGTGTTCTTCTTTAGACTGTTACTTCCCTTATATAAACTGAAGTGTGATATTCCTTTGTCCTAAAACCCTAAAGTATATTTGACAAAACACCCCTTTGTCTTAATAGTTATTTAGTCATTCATTTAAATTATACAACAACATAGGGGAGTAACAATCTAAACAAGTACTTTTTAGTCTATTCTTACTACCCTGAAAGGATCCACAGTTTTAATATTAAGACTAAACAAGTACCTTATATGATAGATTTGAAACCAATTTTTTTCGCTCCAGAAAAGTATGGGTTTTTACTTTGGTTACTTTAGTTTGGTGTCGATGATATTTATATGGGATTCCTTTCAAGTTCTAAACTATGGGACACTATTTAATTCGAATTGTATTGTTTTTATTTCTTTTGTTCTCAAAAGAGTGCAGACAAAAAAAAAGAAGAAAAAATAAATTCTGTAAACTACAAACAACATAATAGTATTGTACAGAAATAGTTATAATCAGTGTTACCTCGTTACAAAAACAAAAAAAACAAAAATCTTTTTAAAATATTTCTAGGAAATGAATAAAATAAAATAAAAATAAAAAAAGAGAAATGTTCCTAAATGATATTGTGGTGTTTAGGTGAGACAGTAGGTTGGCTACACTGTTCCCTCTATAATATTTACTAATAGCTAGAGTTCCGAGAATCGGACCTAAAGAAAGAGCTAGAGATGAGACGCTCCACTCTAGCCTGTCTTGATTCTCCAATCTCACAAAACACCTTTCTTATTAGATCCAACAAAGACAAAACCGACATCTTGATTTAATATGGCGTCTAGATTCCCTTTTATTTCTCTTCTTTTATTTAATATATGTATATCGGGACGCCATTTTAATATCCTAATGCTTCTTATATCAGAGTGATGAGTTGAACAATGGGTTTGAATTTTTTTTTTAAATCTTCTGTTTTTTTTTAGTATAGTGTTAAAATAGAAAAAGAAAAGAAACTAATAGATAAAATTTAGAAAAAATATTTCTCGGGAAAAAAAAGATTTGTTTGTCTACTTTTAGTTTACGTTGAATTGATTTCTAATGAGGAGAAGATTTACGATGTTTCTCCATAGATTTTATTATATTTTTCCAGAGAAAAAAATCATCGGAATGTTTGTATTATATTAAGCTTTTGACATTGAAGCTTGTTGCATTGACACTCATGAAATCAAGATCCGAAAACCCAAATACCTAATACTTTAATTTGGAACTTGAATATGGTGCATTTTCTAAACGGTTCAGGATCAGGTATCTCATCTCTCGCAACCATCGTATTTATTAAATGCTGAATGCTGGGTTACATCCTATTAGTATTTAGTAGTACTATTCCAGGCAATATGGGTAAATATTCAAACTAGAGTACATGTGCAGTGTGCAGTTACTAGGAAATGATTTGGCATAGCCGACCTAAACATTTCCTTTTCGTTTGAACCGCAAGCCAGGAAAGCGCCACAGCATCCGTTGAATATGCTACATATGACTCACTGGAGGACATATTGAATCGGTTGGGGCTGGAGTTATTTATAATCCACTGAATAGTGTCATTAGAAACTGCAAACTGCTGGTTAAACCATTTTCTCGGTGACCAATTAAGAATCACTTGGTACGTGAAACAGGGGAATCCCACGGATGATGCTACCGCAGTTGGTGACCCGTTAGTACCGTATTGCATCGACAGTCTGTGCCAAA
>KZ652675.1:32694-45055 GCA_001010745.2 Gerris buenoi
ACTAGGAACAAAGTTAACTGACTAGAGTGAGACAACTAACATAACCTTCTCCTCATGAAGATAAAAACTAAAAGAATAACACTGTATATAACAAGAAACAAGACTAGGAACAAAGTTAACTGACTAGAGTGAGACAACTAACATAACCTTCTCCTCATGAAGATAAAAACTAAAAGAATAACACTGTATATAACAAGAAACAAGACTAGGAACAAAGTTAACTGACTAGAGTGAGACAACTAACAGACTAAGAACAAAGTTAACTGACTAGAGTGAGACAACTAACAGACTAGGAATAAAGTTAACTGACTAGAGTGGGACGTAATACATAACCTTCCTTGTCATGTTGATAAAAACTGAAAAAAATAACACTGTATACAACAATTAACAAATTAAGGAACAAAGCTATCGAACATTTTTAAAAAGAACGACAAAAAAACTTAAGTTTTAATTTTATGAATTGTAGTATCTTTATCTTACGGTTTCCTCTAACGTATCTATCCTGTCTTATCTTTTGTGTTCTTTGCATCATCATTTCCACTTATCACAGATGTTTATCAGATTATAAGCCCTATTTATGTTATGTCTAGTCTCTCTTCTCTTATCTTTGGTTTTCTTTACATTATCAGTTCCTCTTATCATTCGATATTCATCAGATTATCAGCCCGTTTTTCATGTGTTCTTAATCTTAGCTTTAAATTATCAGTTCCTTTTCTCATCTGATTATTAGCCCATTTTTATCAAACATTTTATAGGTGCGACCCTCCCCCACCACTACAAAACCCCCATTCGAGAACACAGAACCATTGCTCGATCAATTATTTTAATAAAAAGAAGCACACGCTTACCAGTGATTTGTATTACTGGGATCAAATTTTATTTCTCTTGGTGACGTACATCTTCTTTATAATTATAATCATCGTGTCCTTATTGTAATAAAGTTTAAGAAATTTATTTTTTCTACTTTTACTCCTTGATATCTCGTCTTTGAAAACCACTGGTCTACATCATCAGTCTTGTCATCAGTGTCTTAGATATTCTCTACATCATCAAGTCTTGTCATCAGTGTCTTAGATATTCTCTACATCATCAGTCTTGTCATCAGTGTCTTAGATATTCTCTACATCATCAAGTCTTGTCATCAGTGTCTTAGATATTCTCTACATCATCAGTCCTGTCATCAGTGTCTTAGATATGCTCTACATCATCAGTCTTGTCATCAGTTTCTTAGATATTCTCTACATCATCAGTCTTGTCATCAGTGTCTTAGATATTCTCTACATTATCAGTGTTTATGATTAGGCTCTTATCATAAATATGTTTATCAGTGTCTTAGATATTCTCAACATCATCAGTCCTTATCGTAGGTGTTTATAAGATTCTTCACCATCTTATCTATGATGACCTTCTTTATCTTATCACTCTATTACAGCTAATAATTCTTCTTCTAACCCCCTTACCCTAAGACAACTTTAGTAATTTTATTTCTTCTCTTGTAGGTTGGCAACATTGTTTTAACTAGATTCAGATTTATACAAGTATATTAAATGCATACATATAAATTAAACTACACATTATTAACCATAGGATAAACTACATAAAAGGTATATGCATTTAAATATATGTAGTTGATAAAGTAATGTATTTAAACATATATGTGTTAATTTATTTTGTCGATGTCTTCTTATATTTATTTAGTTTTTACATTTAAATTTGCATTATTTATTTATTGGTGTATTCGCCTCCTCCAAACACCATCTTTAATTTTACTTTAATTTTTCATATATTTATTACTAAACGTTTATTTATAAGTTGCCTGTTTTTATATTTAGTAGAAAGTGTATTAATAAATCTGTTTATTTATTTGTTGTAACATTTGTTCTATTTATTTATTTAGATGTAAATGAATGAATTATATATTTCATCAAATTGAATATTATAATAAAAGATAAATTAGCCATACATTTATTTTCAAACTAAATAAGGTGTTTACAATGTGTTAAATTATCAAAAGGTAACAAAGAATCTAAATATTACATCGTAAACTAGGTGATATAATCGTAAATATAAAAACTGTACATAACAAGAAACAAAGTTAACTGACTAGAGTGAGACAACTAACATAACCTTCTCCTCATGAAGAAACTAAAATAATAACACTGTATATAACTAGAAACAAGACTAGGAACAAAGTTAACTGACTAGAGTGAGACAACTAACATAACCTTCTCCTCATGAAGATAACAACTAAAAGAATAACACTGTATATAACAAGAAACAAGACTAGGAACAAAGTTAACTGGCTAGACATGCGCGTTACGAGTTGTGACTTATATATAACTTATAACACTCAGATTGGCCAACCTAAATGAGGAAAAAAATAAAGCCACTAGGCCTGTGGGAGCAGTGGGGCCAGTGACATTTTTGTTCGTCTAGTTGGCCGGACCTTCTAGAATTCAAAATCCTGACCTCTTATTGGCTCCCCACCCTAATTTTTCGGATTTTCCCGCACTGTCAAAAGTTCTCAACTCGTATTGCGCTAACTTGTAGGAAGAACGCTATTAAACACTTTTAAAAAAAGTTTTAATTTTATGATTCGTAGTATCTTAAATCAGCTTTTATTATCTTAGTTGTTTATACGATTATCTAAACATTTATCTTAGGTCTCCTCCATCTTACCACCCCATCTTATCTTTGGTTTTTTGGTAACATCATTTCCACTTATCACAGATGTTCATCAATAAGACTTAAATTAGTGTCCTATTAATGAATATTATCTTGTGTTAAGTGGTGGCGATGTAATATATTTAATTTACATTGTGAACAACTAATTTATTGTGAAACTAAATTTGCATTTTTATCAATTCTTATAATTCTACGTATCTTATCAATTCTTTATAATTTACCTCATCCTGGATTACATAGTTATTACATTTTCTTCTAAATACTTAAAACTTTCATTTTTTTTTTTTTAAATTATTGTATTTCGTATTTTTATTATATTTTAAGTAGTTTAATTTGTAAAATTTAGCTTATTTTGGCTGCATGAAGTGTCTTTACCTATCTCAAATAGCCTAAATTTTATGATCTATGTACAGTAAAACTTATTTGTAAGTGATCAGTTCGTCACAAAATCTAACGTGATGGAAATAAGGCAATGTCATTGCCGTTATTCCTTCTAATAACTAACTGTGGTAGCATAATTCTAATCAGTTCGTCACAAAATCTAACGTGATTGAAATAAGGCAATGTCATGGCCGTTATTCCTTCTATTAACTAACTTTATTAGCATAATTCTAATCAGTTGGTCACGAAATCTAATGTGATTGAAATAAGGCAATGTCATTACCGTTATTCCTTCTAATAACTAACTGTATTAGCATAATTCTAATCAGGTCGTCACGAAATATGTCGCCCTCGAAATGAGGCAATGTTGAGCACTGCCTAAATCGAGTAATGAACAATGATTTCTGTGTCAACAAATGAACATTATCAACAACTCATGTGTTGTTCGACTTTTTTCTATTCTTACGTTTAGAATCTAAACACTGCCGGCACCACAGCGTCCTAACTTTAGATGCTGTGTTTCTTGACGACGATAATATTTTAACGTACATTGCAAACAAAATCTAATATTCGACTTAATTTACGCTATTTCTCTCGTTTGCTTAACAATTTTGGATCATGATCCATACATTATTTTTAAACATTTAAAAAAAAAAGAACGGCGATAAGTTTTACTGTCTATAAAATTTTAAATGATCTATTCTAAATTTTAACTGAGATTGACAAGTGACTATATACCAATGTGAAGTTCAAGCATGGACTTACACGGATCAACATTGGAAGTATCGTCTTCTTAATTTACTTACATTTGTCACTTCTTTATTAATCTTTTTTTTCATCTACTATAATGTTTAATGGGCTATGGTTAATTAATTATTGGAAAAATTTATTAATCATTATTTTTATTTGTATATAGAGGGTAGAGTATCTAAAAAAAAGTAGTGGTAAATATTAGTTAAAAAGTAATTACATAAAGGCCCAGGATTTAGAGAGAGCCAGGATGTCAGCGGAAAGAAACTGATCGAGTCAGCGGCTGATTGAGCCATGTTGTAATCATAAGTAGAACTGCTATATTGTCTCTTGAATTTAGTTCTTTGTTAGTAAAGATTATTGCTATGTGTATTCATTTTAGATATTACTAGTTATTAGTAGTCCGTATTTCGTTAATGGTTCTTTACTGACGTTTCTCCACTTGTTAAATAAAGGCTTCATTTGATTATCTTATTTTATCCTCATGATGAAATGTATAACCGGTGATCTTCGACCAAAAGGTATAAAGAATACGCGTTTCAACTTGCAGTCTGTCTAATTTGTTCTATAACGTAGGTTTCCGGGACCGGAATCTGTTAAATCTGTATATTCCGGAGAAGGAGACGGCGTCACAGATCTTGTGTATGCCGACGTTTCCAAACAGGAATCATTCTCAAAGCAGTTGCTCACGTTGAAAGTAATTTGCCGACGACTCTCATCATAAGCGGCTTCCTTGAGAATTATCTCTTTGATGGGTTTGAATAGTGGGGATTCAAAAATATCTGATGTGGTTCCTCCAGAAGATGTAGTTTATTGCCTCAATTTGTTGTTCCTTTTGAATCGACTTACCTAAAGATACTTCCGATGGGGGACGTGAAGCATCAGACTTAGCATCCTTTAAGACTCTTTGTTTTCTCCGGACATCCTAGAATCCTAGGTTGTTGTAATTCCGGCTGTGGAAACCTTCAGACCAATTTATTTTAACAAACTCTTATTTTACAAACTTGCAGTTACTTTTTACAAATGCCTGTTAATGCCTAAGACTCGATCAGTTGTCGCTATATATTGCAACCCTTTCTAACATATCCTGGTTCCTTATTGTAGTAGGTATATCACAGTGTCAAAGTTATAATATTATGATCTTTAGGCTTTTTTTTTTTTTTATTAATGGAGAAGGTTAAGGCACTTGATGTAAGGACCTGTGTGTTGTTGAGTTTGCAGTGAAATAGTTGCTGGAATGTGCTTTGTTTGTTTTTGTCGTGTTTAGATGACAAGGCCGTATAATGATGGGTAAGGAGGAGGCGAGCGGGACTGATAATACGGGCCGGATTAAAAGTCCGGCTGGAGGCAGGCAAGAATTTACCCCATGGAGTTCGGTACCTGGTCCCTCGAGAATCGGTTCCGAATTGTCACAAAGACTAACAGACCCTTTGATTACCACTGAAGAAAGTTCGTTGCCGGGTAACCGCGATGAGACCTCTAGTTCTCTCGAAGTGTTTAAAGATACCGCCGAGAAGACGACATCGTGTTCGGGCAGTAAATCTGATGAACCCGTTTCGAATTTGAAAGAATCTCTAGAGAGGATTGAATCTGCCATCTCACAAGGTAGTCACTTTGAAATACCTCCTGATTTGGAAAATCCCAATAGTTCTCCTCTTCATCCATCTATGATCAGAACCGCCTCGGGAAGCAGTCCGTCGACGTCTCCTTTCTTCAGCCGGGATATCGACTTGTCGTCTATCGTTCACGGAAGAAACGATCTGTTGACAGTGCCGTTAAACAGTGACGTAAATAAAATGTTCAATATTGTAAACTCTTCCTTAGTTACAGATTTTGATAAAGCTCTGAAAGATCAAGTATCTAATACTCGTGATTCCGACAGCCTTCACACGTCTGATGAAGACTCTTTGTTGAATACAAGCGTTGAAGAAGCCGTGGAGAAAGATGTATCAGTGGCTTCTGATTTAGATTTGCTTGAGACCACTCAAGAACCAGTTTCTAAAGTGCTAGCCGTACCTTCTACATCTAGACTTAATCCCGAAAAAGACAATACATCCTCAGAGACTGACAAGAATAATGATACCTCATCGTCTGTGATAACTGTACAAGATATTGAAACGTGTATACCTGAAGAAGAAGTACAGAATCCAAGTACAACCGATTCAAACTCTCCAGACGAACGTCTTGAGGAAAAGGATGATTCGCCAAGAATTATTAAAAAAGACAAAAACATCCAGGAAATCACAAAGAAATCTAAAACGCCTTTTTTTAACTTTGACTCTTTGATACCTTCAGAAAGCACTATTTGTCCGTCGACTCCGACAATAAATGATTTCTCAACATCATCGGACTTGCTCGGATTCAGTAATGTCATTTCAACGGCCTCTATTTCATCTTTCACCGAATTGACGGACGATTCATCTTCGATGATTGACATACGTGACTGTGTTCCACCTGTGAGCAGTACGGATTTAAAAGCCATCAGCGTACCAAATCTTGGTTTAGACAAAGCTCTTATAAATAACACTCAATGCCCAATTGATAATAGCAGTTCAAAAGGCTTAACTGGTTTGTCGTCCAACATCAAATTTAAAGTAGAAAAAACTGACAACACTCAGGCAACTTGTTCAACAGCATCAGTTAGTAATAGCGCCTGTGTAAAAGAAGAAAAGATTCCTGGATCGCAAGATATGCAAAGATCCGGTAAAGTTTTATTAGAAAATACTGATTTCAATGATGACAAAATCGATTTAATGTGTACTTTAAACATTGGAACTAGATTTTACCAACGGGAGGCTTCCAATGATAAAACCGGTGATAATAAAAGTGACGATTCAGATGACGTTATCATTACTGGTGTTCAGGAAGCTCCCAGACCCAAAGACACCGTTGTGATCATTAGTGATGACAGTTCCTCCCCTAGTGTAGTGGAGATAATTGCAACACCCACTGAGTTATCCCCAGTTTTGATCTCGGATGATGGTATGGATGACGATGAAGTGATGACCACATTCCCTGACGTGAGTAGTGGTATACTTGAAGAAGGGAATTCATCTAAAGACGTCGATGTTCCTCGTTTTGGTCTTGTACAACAAGGAACGTTTTCGTCTGAAAACGACGTCAATTCTGCTGATTGCCAAAACCAAGGCATCGTTTTAGGTTCTGATAAAGTTAGCGCTTCTGATAAAGAGGAGCAAGAAAATGTGTTGGAGGAAGGCAATTCAAATAACCAAGAACAAGAAAACGATTTACTTTTTGAACAAGAAAATGTGTCAGATGAAGGAAATTCCTTGGGCGGTCTTGAGCATGGAATACTGCCAAATTCTGGAGAAAATGCTTCTGTTAATGAGCAGCAGGAAAATGTGACAAACACTGCATTAAATCCTGAAGAAGTCAACGTTGTTCCTGATAACTCAAAAGAAGAAAATGACTATGCACTCAACAGCCATGTTCACGAAGGAGAAGATAGTATTAGTGGAGATGACAACTCTTCTGATTACCAAGCACACAATGTCATGCTTAACTTTCAACCATTTAATGAACCTAATCATGTAAGCCAAGGAAATGGTTTTGTATTAGCCAACAGCCATGCTATTGAAGAAGATAATTCTTCTGGTTTAAACAATTTCCTCCTTAATTTTGGACCGCTCAACGCTCCTAATAATGTGGAGCAAGAAAATGTCCCTGAATCATTAAATAACCATGGTAGTAAAGAACAAGAAAATGTCTCTGAATTAGTAAACAACCGTGATAGTGGAGATCAAGAAAATGGGCCAGAAGAAGGAAATGCTTTTAGTTCTGAGGTACAAGATGTTGTGGCTAATATTGAAGCACTTGTTGTTCCTACTAACGTAGAGCAAGATAATGTCTCTGAAGAAGTCATCAGTCATGTTGGAAGAGAAGGCAACGTTTTACACGAGGGCAGCTCTTCTAGTTTTCAGCTACAAGACACCACTGTTAATCTTGAAGCGCTCAACCCTCCTAGTAGTGTTGAGCAACGAAATTTAGAAAATGACAGTCAAAATCAAGCCATCTTATCAAATTCTGAAGGTGTCAATGTTCCTGACATTGTAGGAGAAGAAAATGAACCTGAAGAAACTAACCCTTCTGATAGTTTTACACAAGGACTTATTTCAAATTCTGAAGAAGTTCCCATGGAAGGTGATTGTGAAGAACCATATAGGACTAGTTCTTCTAGCACTCAAGAGAAAGACATCATAACTGTTCCTGTAGGTGGTATTGACGAGCAAGGAATTATTTCAAATTCTGGAGAAGTTTCAACTGGAGTTGATCGTGAGGAACAAGATTATATGTCTAATTCTTCTGGTTCCCAAGAAGACAGAATTGTGACTAGTTCTGAAGGTATTATAGCTCCAGATTGCAAAGAGCTAGGTATTGTATCAAATTCTGGAGAAGCTAATGCTTCTAATCCTGGTGTTGGGGAAGAAGTCGTGTCTGAAGGAACTAATTCTTCTGACAGCCAAGAGCATAGAGTCGTCTCGAATTCTGAAGGTGTTAATGCTTCTGACAATGAAGAGCAAGGTGATGGGAGAAATTCTGAAGAAACTAATTCATCTGACAGTCAGGAGAATAGAATTGTGTCTAATTCTGAAGATGTCAGCACTTTTTTACAATCAGAAGAACCTGGCAATGGCGATCAAGAGCAAGAAATTGTTTCAAGTTCTGGAGATTGCCATACTCCTGATCCTGAAGGGCAAAATAATGAGATACATTCTGAAGAGACCAATTCTTCTGATGACCTGGAGCTAGAGTATGATTCAAATGCTGGAGATGTTGTCACTCCTGATGATAAAAAACAAGGTGATGACTCAAATGGGGGTCAGGGCACACACAATTCTGAAGATGACAACACTTTTGATGGTGAAAAGAAAAGCAACGAGGATAATGGTTCTCAAAGTCAGAAACAAGATGGAGTGAAAAAAGCTGAAAAAGTAAACAATTCGTTTGATAATCAAGTAACAAATAAGACAAAGTCTGACGAACCTAGTTCTTCAGTTAGTAATGACCAAGGAAACATTTCGACTTCTGAAGAAACCAACACCTTGGATGTTCAGGAGCAAGGCGCAGCCACAACAAATTCAGAAGTAGACAAAAATTCTGTTATTCAGCCTCAAGGAAATGTCTCAAACCAAGAAGACAAAGAAAATATGACTAACTCTGAAGAGAAACCGGCAGACAGTAAACTAGAAGAGGAAGGTGCAAGATGTTTTGGAAATGTCACTTTTTCAAAACTTGATTTGAAAGATCAGATTGAAGCCGAAATTATAGAGGAATCTAAAGATGGGGGTATGTCTCTTGATGGCGAAAATACAAATGAGAATTCCGCTCCAGAAGTTGATTTGTCTGCGATATCCGATGAGCGTCCTTCTATGCTTCATACTCTTGAAGATTTCAACCAAAATGAGGACTCTACTTTATCTGACCATCAAGTTGGCAAAGAATCTAATAAATTGCCTTGTCAAGATTCATGTAAGCATCATATGGAAGAGGAACAAAGTGAAAATGATATTAATTTTGAAAATTCCAGTTCGAATTTGAGATCAAATATTGATTCAATAGTCTCTCAGTCGAGTTTTAAAGATTCTTATCCTTTGAGTGTCAAGGTAAGTAGTAATGAAGAAACATCTTTGGAAGATCGGTTAGATGTTGATCAAAGTTCTGAAAAATCGCTTAACCTTTATCTTGATGGGAATGGACAATCGACGAAATCTGTCGACAAAGATTTGCAAACATCTGATGTAAAAGACGGCTACTATTCATCACCAATACCTCTGGACGTTATCATTGATGAAGGAGAAACAGTAATGTCTCCTTTCACTGTGCTTTCAGAGAGCTCTTCAACTCCTGCTGCGTTTAACGTCGAAGAAGGAGCTTGTTCTGAGTATAGGACGTTTTCAGCTGCGACCACTGACAACAGTGGTAGTGACAATTCTTTGGTTGTTTCTAAAGTCAACATCAAAATAGAGGAAGATGTCGATATAGGAAGTTCAATTCTAACTATTAAAGTCGAAGATATGGATTTAGATGTTATAAGTGCATCTAAAGATATGTCAAACAAGTACAGCTCTGTCAGTGTCGATATTGGCGATTCAAATGTGCCTTTATCATCTTTGTTGAAGAAAAAAAAGAACTTGTCTCGAGTCGATAAGAAACCTTTGAGATCGAAAATCACAAATATCGAACAGATTGCTGATAAGTTAGTCGCAGGAGGTAGATTTAGACCGTTGGCACCGAAGCCACTTAGGGATGAAGTACTGGAATCAGAAAGTTATGATCAATCTGGTGCTTTGTTAGCTGCTGCATTGGGCTGTGGAAACATACCTAAAATTACATCTGCTGTTGAAATATTGAGAGTTGATTCCCCAAAGGCTATCAGAAAAAAACCGGATTTAACTCCTTCGGTTTCTTTGATCCCTGCTGATGTAGCTCATGCCACTCCGAAATCATTTTCTTCAAATGTAAGTGGTTCTGTGTCTTCAATTTCCTCCTTGATCAGTGGGACTTCTAAAGATAAAGGCATTCCATCGCAGGTCTTACAATTGTCCAATTTCAAAGTGGAGTTGAGAAATGTTCAAAGTAATTCACAGAAGTCTCCTTACATTCAACCAACTGCTACTGTACCACAAATGTTATCATCTGCAAGTCTTGCTCGGTTATCTTCTGTTCAACCTCAACCTTCGAAAGGGAGGTCTCTTCTAAACATACCGTCTTGTTACCTGCCTCCTCCAACCATCCCTCAGATGATTCCACGACCTCGTGGTCGAGTACCTATAGAAAAAATTCCATCACAGCATCGATACGTCGAAGCATTCTACCGAACAAAAGCTGGAGCAATAAAAAAGAAATTTGTCAAAGTTCCGTATTCAAATTCCCATGGGAAACTGAATAGAGATGTTCCTAATGCTGCTCCTCAAGCTATTCCAGAGACTTCTTCTTCATCATCGCCTATCATGGACATTCTCCATCTCTCAAACGTAGATGTTATATATTCAAACCCTTCTTCTATCTCGCCCAACAGCTCAAATGGGACAAACATTCCAACTCAATTATCGTCTGCTGCATCTCTTCATAAACAGTCTGAAAGGTTGAAACCCACTGAAATCGTTAGAGAAACATTGAAATCTCACCGGACCGATTCCAAAAATGATGCCCAAAAAGTCAATTTTGAATTCCACTCGAAAGAAGTCGGAGTACCGGAGAGCATTTTGAACATCCTTCTACATGAGAATAATAAGACTGATAACAAGACTGATTCGATTAAGACTGATAAGAGAAAAGATTCAATTGATAAGGGTACAAGTTTATCGTCGGCGACGCCATCCCTTCTCAAGTTTCCTCAAAACGGAGCTAGCGGCTCCGAGGAAGTTGTTTTTAATTCAAACGATCTTAAAGTTATCTTAGTTCAACCTGAAAGTGATTTACACTCATCTAAGAAAACCAGTTTGATACCTTTGTGTGAAAACAACGATAAGCCAATCGCTTCTGATAAAACTGAAGCAGACCAAATCTCAACTAATTCAATTTCAAGCGACAGAATAACGAAGAAAGATGAGAATTCTGAAATAACCGAATCGATAGCCCCGTCCAAATCACCTGATATCGTTCTCTTGACAAAGTCCGCCGCAGAACAGACCAAATCCTCAAACCCGAACCGTTCAGACAAAGCGTTACAAATCCTTAAAGTTCCGCAATTCGGTTCCGACAAAGAAGTACCATACGATTCTCAATCGTTCATTCCACTGTATAATTTAAACACTTCAAAATCCGACGATACAATTAAGACAACGTCCAGTACCGATTCTCCTGTCCAATTCCTTGACCAGGCAACGCCTGTGGATACCTCAAATCAGGGTAATTTTTTTTTTTTTTCATACTTAACTAATTTTAATTTCTTTAACAAAAATCATTAATTTATTGTTTAGGGTTCCGTGGTCAGAGCCTAATAAAAGCCTAGATATTCAGGAAAATACCTCTATCTGAGATTGTGTGAATCCATCGGTTTCTATCTCTCAATCAGTTGTCATTCTCAAGTTGCTTACGATGAAATTCATTAGTCATTTAGTGGCTTGTTGCTAAATTGCTAGTGATGAAACTCGTTAGCAATTTAGTTTCTAATAACTCACCAGAAAAAAATCCTCGAAGTGGATTTGAAATTTCAGGACTCACACAATCTTGGCACTTTCAGAAGATCTAGAATTTTTTTTTTTTTTTTTTTCTTCCTAGAAGATAAAATATCTTGATTTTTTTTTTATTTCTTCTTCGAAGGTAAAATATAGAACTTTCTTACTTTTTTCCTCTTCTTAGAAGGTAAAAGATGTAATATATATTTCTTCTTGGAAGATAAAAGATTTAGATTTTTATCCTTCTGAGACAGTATAAAAGGTTTAGCATTTGTATTCCATGAAGATAAAAAACTAGAATTGTTTCTTTTTTTTAGAAGACAAAAAAAAAAAAAAAAAAAAAAAAAAAAAAAAAAAAAAAAAAAAAAAAAAAAAAAAAAAAAAAAAAAAAAAAAAAAAAAAAA
>KZ652675.1:56654-70958 GCA_001010745.2 Gerris buenoi
TTTGAGAGGCGCGGACCTAAGGGAAACCGTTCGAAGAGACTTTATAACCTCCTCCGCTTAAATTCACTTTTATATTTTAACTTTTACGATATTAAATATAATGCACTAAATATACTACCCGTCATTTCAATTTGTTATGTTATTCTGGTAAAGTAAGACTTCAACAGAAAATTAATAAACTCAGTAATCGTTATTGCAAATCATGTACGAAATATGAAGTATGAGCTGAAAATTCAGTTGTACATACACACAAAAGGACAATATTTCTATTATATAATAGGGTTTATTGTTTATTATCCCAAAAATAATAACTACTACATTTTCACACTGTACATTTAATTACAATTTAACATCTGTTAGGAAAATTAATTCTTTATCTAAGTAGTTTTATGCCCACACTTTTCATAAAGTTTTATTACCGACATTAAATTTCATGATTCTATAAAGAAAATTAACTAACATTAAATTCAAAACCATGTAAAAAGATCGCGATTTGTTAAAGTAGTAAAATAACTTTCTTTTGATAACAAACAAATGATGCTCTCCCACCCCTCCTACAGGCCTAGTGGCTTTATTTCTTCCCCCACATAGGTTGGTCAAGCTGAGTGTCAAAAAACAATTCTAATTGTAAGATTAGTTTAACTACTGTGATTTACGTTTACAATTTTATTTTATTTTGTTTTTTTACAGGCATATAGTCGAATGCTCCGGTGAAGATCTAGTCGCTCTTGAAACACTGCATAACGCTGCCGTTGTAAGATTACCTACGACCAAAAGAAGACCTAAGTGGCGAGGAGGAGGTAGAAGAACACGTCAAGGGCTCAAGCGTAATATACCTACAACACCACCTGCTCACAACTCTAAGAGGAATAGAAAACTATTAAGGACAAAACCTGGTGATGGTATACACTTTTATTTAATCAATTCTTATTTTAGTGTTGATGTTAAACAGGGATTGACTTGGTACTAGGTAGCGTACATAAATGATGGACGGCCTTACAGAAGGCTCAACAGTGTCTAAAATATGAACAATATATTTTCCTAAAGAAAAAAGTGCTTTTTAAAATGGAGCATATCATAATGCTCTAACAAAAATAATTTTTGAGAAATCAAATATTATTAAAGACAATGTAGACTGTTAAAAAAAAATTAAGTATATAACTTAAGAACATTGAATGAGGATATCCCTACCGTCGATACTTGCTTGATCTGGAGATCACTGGACCGGTTTCGGCTAAACGCCATCTTCAGCAGAGTCGAAGTCTCTCATAGCACTCAACACACTCATCGAGTCTACATGAGAGAATGAAGTTGCTCACACCTTCATTCTCTCATGTTGAAGAACAGTTTGAAACAAAGTCATAGGCTGTAATTATTAGCTTTAATGTTTCTTAGGGGCTTAGCCCTTTAACAACAGAGTTGG
The DNA here is from genome assembly GCA_001010745.2 of Gerris buenoi. Lineage (NCBI taxonomy): Eukaryota > Metazoa > Arthropoda > Insecta > Hemiptera > Gerridae > Gerris > Gerris buenoi. The sequence continues at coordinate 58,078 of KZ652675.1, forward strand.
ATGAACAATTAAATAATATAGTGATACAATGATATATGTAAAATTATTTTATCTACGATTGAATCGAAATATAAACATTGTGTCTCAAACTAATTTGCTCAAACAACTAATTGTTCAAACAAAACTAATTTGCTGTTTATTTAATTAAAGTAACTGTTTATATTGAGTTTTTAGTGAAAAACAATGAGTGATTTAAGTAATTATGACGAAAATGAAGAGAATCATACGCCTCCCGAAATAATTAATTCGGCACAAAATACAACTAATTAATTAATGTCATCTGTATCAAAAGAGAAATACGAACTTACATATAGGAAGTTTATTAAATATTGTTTTCTGTAAAGAACAGTACCTGTAAAAACTGCATTTTGCTTTGCTTGTGTGGTTTTACTACCCTCACTCACATGCCAAATGCTACTTTTTGCACTGGACGCAATTTTGATAACTACTTAAATTAAGAGTGTGAATTAATGTGACTACGGAGGAATTTAGTCAAGTTAGGAAGTCTTAGAGAGAATTTCCTGTAGTGGTGGTTTATGGGGCAGACAAAGATCATAAGGTGTTGATTTTTTTAAATTTACAAATGAGGGCTTGGATAGCCTCGAGCCTAGAGTGATTGGCTTTCAGTCAGTCAAGCGTCTACTTGCTCAATCCCTGGACCGGGCCCCCCGCTCAATGTTCACCCAACATTGTTTAAACTAGTAGGTAGCTGTTGAAAAGAGTAGCGCCACCAGGTTTCGGCCTGAAAACCACGATCGGCACTTTCGGTTTTATACAAAAAAGAGATGTGAGACATGATTACCAACCTAATACTTCACACAAATGTCAAGAGGAGTTAGGTTTCCAACCCTGCTTTGTTCAATGGGCCCACCTAAGTGGTCTGCGTAAATACCCCGGAAAAAATTAGAACTATTTTAGAGTGTGGTTGGATCTATTATGTTTAAGCAATTGCGATAAATTCTAGGGTCTGCGGGAAAAACCACTTAGGTCATTTTACTAAACTTTACAGGAGAGCCAAAAACGAACAGCCTTATAAAGCAAAAACAGAAAATTAAATATTTCTCCTAAACAGCTATTTCTTGGAACTTGAAATCTTTTGGTATTTTATCAATAGTCATAGCCTTGTAAAAAAAATAGTTTATTCATTGGTTATTGAATTCGGTTGCTGATAACATTGATTTATGTCATTATGCCTTTTGACTTATGCCATTATTCCTTTGACTTATGTCATTATTCCTTTGACTTATGCCATTATATTTATTGACTATTTTTTTTGTCCTTCGTCGATTGTTACAAATAATTTTAACGATAGTTGGATAAAAGAGCAAATATTTTATTGATTTTTTTAAAGATCAGGATCTGTGGCTGGTATGGTTGTTGTGGGAAGATCTAACTAATATTAATGAAAACTTTTGGGCATTAAATAAAAAATTCTGATAATGTCCCTTTCCTTTTCTGAACCAATAGGAAAAGGGTTACTTGAACTTGAAATTGGTCGGATTTTAGATGATAAAAAAAGACTTACACTNTAAGAGTACACCTACTTCGAAAAATACTGAAAGTGTTAAATCAGCTGTGAAAAATACAAATATTCCTCCTGCTAAAGTGATGAAAAAAGCTGAAAGTGATAAAGCTGCGGGGAAAAGTACAGAAACTGTTTTTTTAATTTATCATTTCATATTTTTTTATCTTGTTTGTTTAATTGATCAGTATTGACTTAATAAATGCTTGTGTGTAAATATATCTTTTTTAACAATAATTTTCACAATCTAGAATGAATCTGGTGTACACTTGACTAGATGTATGGAGTTGGGCTATTACACACCCACTTTTGAAAGTCGAATCGGAAGTTAAATAATGTCGAGTGTCTATACAAACTTTTTAGTTACTCTTTTAAGAATCACCTCAAATATTTATTGTACTGCAAAACATCCCCTCTTCCAGTCTGTTCCTTTTTACATATCAGTATAAGTTAATTTTTTTTTTCTTCAATAGAAATATTCAGACTATTATCAAGTCTCATCTTATCCACACAATATTCTATTGTAAACCTTGTATTGTTTATATATTGTTATAACTGACTTATTTGTTGTTTATTTTGTAGCTGATACTATTGAAAAGATGATAGCTAATCTTCCTGCGAAACGAGCTACTAGACGGGTTCTCGGCTTCGATGAAATTGATATTAAAACAAGAAGTCAAGCGACTATTCAAAATGTATGTATTAATAATTATCTGTTTAATTATAACTATATTTTGAAGTCAATTAATTATTAAGAGTGACAGGGCATCCTACTATTAAAGAAAAAATTCGTGTGGTGTCGCGGGACACCCGGAAGGAACGAAGTTCCTTACATTTTTCATTAAATATAAATTATAAAATCACATAAAATGCTAAAGACGACTGTGATTTACGTTTACAATTTTATTTTATTTTGTTTTTTTTACAGGCATATAGTCGAATGCTCCGGTGAAGATCTAGTCGCTCTTGAAACGCTGCATAACGCTGCCGTTGTAAGATTACCTACGACCAAAAGAAGACCTAAGTGGCGAGGAGGAGGTAGAAGAACACGTCAAGGGCTCAAGCGTAATATACCTACAACACCACCTGCTCACAACTCTAAGAGGAATAGAAAACTATTAAGGACAAAACCTGGTGATGGTATACACTTTTATTTAATCAATTCTTATTTTAGTGTTGATGTTAAACAGGGATTGACTTGGTACTAGGTAGCGTACATAAATGATGGACGGCCTTACAGAAGGCTCAACAGTGTCTAAAATATGAACAATATATTTTCCTAAAGNTAGGCATTGGTAAAATGAACATGTGTACCAAATTTCAACTAACTCGGTGATCTTTTACTCAAGTTATCGTCATCGGTAGATATTTCGTGACAGATTTCGTGTGACGGTGATTTCATGACGGTGATTTTGGTCTTTTTTTTCGGATTCACTCCCAGGCTCCGAACGTGCCATAAGGAACTTCGTTCCAAAAATAGACAAACTCTTGAGCTCCCTTAGATTAGGGTTGCCAGATTTCCAATGGACCAACTCGGGACTTATAGTCGAGGAGTGCCCCACTCCTAAAAGAAATTAATTATAACTTTTAAAGTAACTTAATAAGGACATAATAAGGTACTTTTAAAGCCCCTAAGTTACAACTATGTTATAACATATCCATTTCAAAATGTTAAATGTTACTATTGCATTTTAGTCAAATTAAAACATAAATGTTGTACTAGGTGTAGGCACCCTAATGAAAAGCCAAAGTTTAACCTCGATAGAGCGCTACTGTTTTTTTAATTTATCATTTCATATTTTTTTATCTTGTTTGTTTAATTGATCAGTGTTGACTTAATAAATGCTTGTGTGTAAATATATCTTTTTTAACAATAATTTTCACAATGACTGATCTAAAAACATAATTTCTCAAAAAACCACTCCAAAAACAGCTGCATCTCGGAAGCTATTTACAATATAAACTTAATACTCGCAAATATGAGGACAATCAATTTTACTTAAAATTTTACAAAAATATTGATTTGCTGTATGATAGTTTGGGGCCCCGAAAAATTTCTTTAGGACTTTGAGATTTTATGTTCAAAACCGGGATTCTGGCAACCTTACCTTAAAACTTATGGAGTTATATATTCTTCTGCTAAGTTTTTCCCTTCTTTACTGCCATCTAACTCTACACCTAACAAACTTTATTAGACAGTATATTTCCAATTGTTATACCTATTTGTCTGTGTCTTATACCTGTTTCTTCTTTACCTTAACTCCTCTATGATAACTCCTTGAGTTCGCTTAGAGTATATTCCTATATTCTATTGATAATAGTATCTAATTAAAACCGATGAGTCGATTTTCAGATGTAGTAAACAGCAACGATGTAAACCTCCTTTAATATATTTACCTTCCTAACTTGCAGAAATAACTAATTTATATTTATAATAATATTTGATCTTTCTGTCTAATGCTTTATCAGAATCGCATATTAAGGAAAAGGCCAAAGGTAATTGTATTGTAAATTAGTCATTAATTTATATCGTAAATATATCTAATTAATGTTACTAAGGGTCCATTGCATTGACTCTTTACTCAATTTTTGACATGAAGTGTGATGTTAGTTGATTTTAACAATTTATTTATTTATTCTGACTTATTTCCTTGTTTTCCTATTAAGATGTTTGTAGAACTTACTCATATTGAATAAATACTCAAAGAGTAAACTAAGTTAGTTGTTTCTATCTAGCTTTTATTATAAATTACTCAAAGTGAATAAACACTTAAAGTAAACTAAGTTAGTTGTTTCTTAGAGATTTTGTAATACTTCTCATAATGGTCCATGTTAAAATTATCCATTGTGGATTTATATGTTAAATAAGTTTGGATTTTATTCATAAAGATGAGGGAGTTTTAATAAATCTTGATAAAGACAAGTACTAAATTAAGACTTCTGTTGTTATAATTGTATTTGAATTATTTCTGATTTATTTTTTAATGATTATTTTTACAGAATCCTGTGCCAATCACAACACACGAACACATTAAGAAGCCAACAAAAGATAAAATGAGCCCTCCGAAAAAGCTTGAAAAGAAAATTCAAGGTATCGATACGAGTGCGGAGAATGGAAACGTTTTGTCTAGTTTACGAATGATGCCCGTTAAGAAGTTAGACTTGGAAATGAACGATTCGTTACCCCCTAGATTGGAAATGGAAGCTCCGATGGTACCGGGCAATGTCAATAAGGAAATACCCATTTTAACTCCTGCAACGACATCGGTTTCTACTTGTAATAGCAGAGTGTTACCAATAAAATCTCATGTTATCTCTCCTTCGAAAACGGCTATATTCCTCTTAGTACCTCCTATACAAGAACCTCCGCCTTTAGTACCTATTGTCAAAGAGGATAAGGACAAATTGAAAAGTTCTGAATCACGTTTGAATCTACTGAAGGATGTAAATGTAGCAGATAATAAATTGAAGAATGATACTGTACATGAGAAAGAAGAAACGCCGAAACCACAAACTACCTCGAAAACACCCGAAACGCCTCAGATTAAACTAAGAAGTAAAATCGATCCTATTAGGAAACGAGGGAGGCCTGCCGGCTCGAAAAATAAAGCTTCGATAAATCAAGTCAAAAAGGAAGACATGAAGAAAAAAGTGACTACGAAAAAAGTACAAACGTGGTGCCTTAAAGAACATGTTAAAGAAGCGAAAAATTCAGCTGGTCGTACTCTTAAAGGATGGCTTATTAAAGACCTCGATCAGAAGGGACAAAATTTAACTAATGTTAAAATGCAAAAGGATATTAAAAAGAAACAACCTCTGAAAAAGAACAGTAAACAGAAACAAATTTCAGTTAAAATCACTCTTAAACATGATGAAAACAAGATCAGAGAGAAAAGCTCAGAAGTTGAGGAAATTGTTGATATCAATGAAAGGGAAAATAAAACATCAGTGAAAAGTCCTGAAAATAGTAAAGCAGGGAAAAATAACGATGTTAAAGCAGCGGTGAAAAACACTGATGTTGTTAAACCAGCTCTCAAGAATATTGATGGTGCTAAAGGAGAGGTGAAAAATACTGATGGTGTTAAAACGACTATGAAAAATAACAACGGAGGTAAAACAACAGCTAAAAATACTGACGTTAAAACATCTAAGAGTACACCTACTTCGAAAAATACTGAAAGTGTTAAATCAGCTGTGAAAAATACAAATATTCCTCCTGCTAAAGTGATGAAAAAAGCTGAAAGTGATAAAGCTGCGGGGAAAAGTACAGAAGTTGATAAAACTTCAGGTGATTGTCTAAGTACTGGTAAAACAGCGGTGAAAAACACAAATAGTGATAAAGTTGTTGTCAAAGCTGCAGATGATGGTAAAAGTAAAGTGAAGAATGCAGAGAGTGGTAAAGCAGCTATAACGATTGATGAAAGTGATAAAACTACTGTTAATAGTCCTATCGGTAAAATAACTGGGAAGAATGCAGAAGGTGGAAAAACAGCTATGAAAAAAGCAGTAAGTGATAAAACTGCAGTGAAAAGTATAGATAATGTTATAACTACAGCTGTTACTCCTGGCACTAGTAAAGCAGCGCTGAAAAGTGTTCAAGGTGGTAAAACAGTGGCTAAAAGCCTTGAGAGTGCAGGAAAACCCATTGAAGGTGGTAAAGCAACTCCTAAAGGTAGAGCCTCATTGAGAAGTTTGGATGGGGATAAAACACTGGTTAAAAGTCCTGGGAGAGGGAGAGCTAGTAGGTCTGCCCTGAAGAGTTTGGAAGTTAGTAAGTATGATGAGATAGAAGCCAGTGTTGATATTGCTGATGTAAGTGAAAATTTAGATGATAGTGCGCTAGATAAATCAATTAATAAGGATTCATCTGCAACTGAATCAAATAAGAATTCATCTGATCAGCAAGGTGTTGCTGGCAATTCTAAAACTGAGCTGGATGAGGGCTTGAAGAAGGAAAATTCAACAAGTCCGAAAGGTCAAGATTCTTTCAGGAAAGGGCGTAAGAGAAAATCAGATACACCGGAAGAAGAGAAAATAAAAGAAGATCAAATCGAAGAGGAAAAAAGGAGAAAAATCGAATTGCAAAAGCAGAGAGAGGAAACTAGACTGAAGAAACAAGCCGAGAGGAAGCGCCTGATAGAAGAGAGACAAAAGAAAAGAGAGGAGTTAAAGAAACTTAAAGAAGAGGAGAAGAAGAAGAAGGAAGAAGCAAAGAGACTTGCTGCCGAGGAAGAGAAGAAACGCAAGGAGGAGGAGGAAGAGAGGAAAAGAAAAGAAATGGAGGAGGCAAGGCTAAAACAAGAAGAGGAAGCAAGGCTAAAACAAGAAGAGGAAGCAAGGCTAAAACAAGAAGAGGAAGCAAGGCTAAAACAAGAGAAGGAAAAAAAACGCCTCGAGGAGGAGTTACGTAAGAAGAAAGAGGAAGAAGAGAATAAACGACTAAAAGAACTAGAAAAGAAAAAACAGGAGGAGGAGAAACGAAAGCAAAAAGAAGAGGAAGAAAAGAAACGTAAAGAGCAAGAAGAGGAAAAGAGACGTAAAGCGCAGGAAGAGGAAAAGAGACGTAAAGAGCAAGAAGAGGAAAAGAAACGTAAAGAGCAAGAAGAGGAAAAGAAACGTATAGAGCAAGAAGAGGAAAAGAAACGCAAAGAGCAAGAAGAGGAAAAGAAGCGTAAAGAAGAGGAGGAGAAACGAAAGAAAAAAGAGGAAGAAGAGGAGAGAAAACGTAAAGAACAAGAAGAGAAGCGAAGGAGAAAAGAAGAAGAGGATCGAAGATGTAAAGAGGAGGAGGAGAAGAAAAAGCTCAAAGAAGAAGAAGAGAAAAAGAGGAGAAAACAATTAGAAGAAGATAATAAACGCAGAGAACAGGAGAAAAGGCAAAAAGAGGAGGAAGAGAAAAAACATAAAGAAGAGGAGCTTAAACGTAAAGAGGAAGAGGAGAAACAGAGACGAGAAGAACAAGAAAGGATACTCCAACTGGAACAACTTGAGGCAGAAGAAACTAAAAGTTTAAGAGGTAATGTTTTACTATTTGTATAATTATAATATTGTTGCAGTTAGTTACTTCTGCTAATTAATGAATTAATAGAAAAATATGTGAGAACATAACATTTTCTTTTTCTTTTTGACTAATTGATAATTTCTTTTTTATTTTATCCTGTTAAAACTTATGGTGATGAATTTAAATTTATGTCATCGCTATAACTTCAGAATCTATGCCCAGTAATAATGATAAGATGTTTTTTTTTTTAAATTTTATTTTAACTAATTGTGATTTCAAATAATTTGTTAGCGCAGTGGAAGCGTGCTGGGCCCATAACCCCTGTTGGTGCAGTGGTTTATAATATATAAAAACTTAACTCGAACGTTGCCCGGAAACTCAATTATATTTGTATAGCAAGATTGACATTAACATTAACATTACTTGTTAACTGTAAAAACAAAGTATTAATATTACAATAAAATATTACCCCAACATAATTCTTTTGCTAGGTGACAGTGATGTGGGATCTGCAGGTGAGATGTCTCCCCATCTTTGTGACAGTGAGGACGCCAAACTAAGCGATACGGACAGTCAAAAGAGCTTTAGACTCAAACTCAAGAGAAAGTGTGGTCAGAAGAAAGATGTCTTGCTCAAATTTAACCGTATGACACTGGCTCAGAAGATTAGGAAGAAAAAAATGCTTAAGAAGATCAAAGAATCAGGAACAATTTCTGGTGAGTTATTTTTTCGATATTTACCTCAGCAGATTTAGTTTTATTTATTTCTTTTTTAGATTAGAGATGAAAGAAAAATAAATATATTGAATAAAACTAAGTCAGTTGATTAGGACACACTAATCAATATATTTGGACTATATTTGAACTTCCAACTACAAATAATCATCTTCAGTATTGGAGGGAAGAGATCAAGGAGATTTAATTAACCTCTGTCTCAACTCCTACACTGACTGTTTCTCTTTCACACTTGATCTCTTCTCACCGGTACTGAAGATGACTATTTGTAGTTGAAAGTTAGCTTTGTACAATAAACTTAGTAAAGACAGGAGATATTTGTCTCAGCTCCAATATTAATATTTATTTTCAATTATGCTTCATCTGAATATAGTTAATTATAAATTATCTTTATGTTTTAGGTAAAGAGGTTGTTTCGAGTGGTACAAAATGGTCAGTGGAAGTGAGTAAAGAGGAATCAGCACCATCTTCTCATGGTCAATCAGTCGATATGGTCGATTGGTTATCTGATATGCCGCTGTCGACACCTCCAGTACTGAAGCCAGTCCCTAATTCGGTCTTATTATCCGAACCCATTTCATCTTCTAGCGGTGCTCACTTGAATGTTCAGCATAGCAGTGTTACGAGTAGCTCGGCTCCTATCACAGCAGATCCAATGTGGAGAGATAGTGCGGGATACCAGTCGACATCGACCAACTTAGGATCCATACTTGATTCTGTCAATAATGTTAGTATCAAATAGTCATTATATTTCCTAGAGGATTGTGACAGATTTGTAAACTCAATCCAGATTCTAAATAAATAATCTTTTCAAGAAAAATACACTGCCAATTAGTGTGGCACATAGCTTCCTCGCATCCTATCATGTACTTTATTGTTATATTAACATTAACGTTATATTACTTTTTTGTTATATTGTTTATTGTTTAAAAGCTATTAACAGTTTTTAGCTATCTTTAATACTTCATAGGGGTGTCGCAGTTGGTTTTACTAAAAAGTTGTATTTGAAAAAAAGGTTAGTCTCATTGAATAGATAAAGTTTGATTTTTTTGCCGACCTAAAATCCAAATTTTAAATTTAAAGTTCACGTTTACGCGAGTGCTGCGAGTGAACACTTGAACGGATATCGTTGTCCAACAAACTTGTCCTGAGTATTGGTAAAATGAACATATCTACCAAATTTCATCAAAATCGGTTGACATTTACTCAAGTTGTCGTCGCACGTTTCATGATTCGTGGACACACAGACCGACAGACAGACAGACAGACAGACAAGGAACCAAAAATTTTCCCTGATGTCAGAAACAGATTTCTGTCTTGGAATTTTTAAAATCGGAGACATAAAACTTTTCCATTCTCAAAAGTGAATACAATGCTTCTGCTACCTTCGGTAAGCTCGGAAGCAAAATATATTTGATCTGGAATCGGTTTTTTTAAAAAATATTTTCAATCCAATTGAGTTTTCAAAACATTTACATGTGGTCTTCAATGCACATGTCATTCTTACTAGATTTTCCTAAAATAAATAAATAAAAATAGAAATAGAAAAAAATATTTATGTAAATTGTGTTAAGTGTTGATTTTATCTGTTGCAGCTGTTAAATGAAGATTTAACTATGTATAGTTCTCCTCTTATGCAACAATCGCTGGGTCCACAGCAGTACAGCCTTGCAGATCTTCAGCGAGCAATGGGTGCTTCAGATGCTGAAATGGCTGTTTTACAGCAACTCGGCGAAATTAAGGTTTTTATAACATTTTTATTCAAATAATTTTTATAATTTAATTTCTCTTGTATCAATTATTAAATTGAACAGCTTTAACATTTTTTTCAATGGACTTTTTCAATGCATTGACTGTAATCACTCTAGTCGCTCAGCTCATAAATAGGACTCTTTTTAAGTAACTACAGTCTGTGCCAAACAATAGTTAGTGCGTTGAAAGCGTGGGAAAAACTACCAAATGGTATGGGGGAGCCAATGAGAGCTCAAGATTTGCCCTCTGGATAACCCTATAAGAAGGTAAATCTAGTGGCTTTATTTTTTCCCCTCAGAGGTTGGCCAATCTATGTGTCACTCGATTTCCCGTGGCTCAGACTGTAGTAGAATAGAGCCCTTTTTAATGACGTGGCTCTAGTGAAGTGGTTTGGGCCGTACAACTTGACCGTCTACTCGAAGAAGTCTAGTCGTGGCAGTCATCATGGGCAGGAAGTGTTTTCTGGGGTCATCTTGTAAATCGTCTTTTAATACGTTCTAGCCTCCTAAAAGGACGACTGATGTCTATAATTCATCATGAATACCTTGTCGGACTTTTCTATTTCTGAAGTGATTCTAGCCGTACAGCTAGAATCACTTCAGTCCCTTGCATTGACACTCCACCTTAAGCATTCTATTAAAATTCACTAGGAATTCTGTCATACCCAGGTGCTTGTTTATTTTTTTTTACTCAAAATTAATAATACATCTTCTATAACCATTTCTGCTTCAAGCAGTGGGTTACTTATCGAGGGTACTGCCTAACTTATAGATGTCGGCATTAGGTGTGGGTTCAATAAATATTTAAAATTATCCCAATGGGTTTAGGATGATAAATTAAATTAAATCAGGATCAAGGAAGAATGTTGGACTGAATGTGCTCTCAGATAATTAAATTATCCTGCACTTCTAGCCCCAGTCTGCTCTTTGATAATCTAATTATTGAAATGTGCCACGAGACATCTATACCTTGCTCTCAGTAATTCAATAATCTAATTATCCTCTTTGAAATATGTTCGTTCTTCGCCTTAAAATATTTAGTCTTGCTAGACCAGATCTAGTACATTTTTCTTTGGGATCCCATTTTTCTAATACATTTATTTATTTATTGTATGTATTGACTATTATTTATAGTATAAATTCATATCTATTCATCAAATCATTAATTTGACTAAGACTATGGTGAATTTTTTTTTTTTTTTTTTTCACAATAAGCTGATCATTGATTTTTTATGTATCTGTTTAACTAAACCTATAATTACCTTTCTAACTTTCCGTTCAATCTTTTTTATAATTAATCTCATAATATTTATTATGTTAAATCTTTAAAATCTATATCTTAATTCACTTTTTTTTGGTTAACCTAATAATTTATATTTATGAGCTTATTATCATATTATTATATAAATAATAAACCTTAGGTTTATTGACACCTTCAATATATGTATAAATCGATTTTTAAAAAAGATGGATAAAGTAGGTGTAGAAAAACAGCAATTACATTTTGGTAGGAAACGTTTCGACCCTAAGTAAGGTCATCCTCAGTCCATTTTAATGACTAAAAAATACATAAAAACAAAACAATCCATCAATCAATTACAAATTCTTTGAAAATTGGTTAAAAATGAGGAAGCTGGTCTANATTATTGTAATACATATATTTTATTATTAAAACAGGGTAATCAAATTTGTTTCTTTTTCTTTGCTTTTTTCTAATTTAACTCCTAATTTTTCATCTTCTTTTTTTTTTGTTCTATGGTCAGTAATAGAACTGGTCCTTTGGTTTTTTCAATGACTTCTCCAGCAACCTTCCACAGTCAGTGAACTGAGCAATATTGCTGCGCTTATCTGCCCTGTTCCCACAGGGTTTGACAGTTTTCAGGTGGCTCCAGTACTGTACATGAATGTTACACGTGGGGGAAGGGGAACAAAATCGGCACTTCCTTTGATGGTTACTCTCCTTATAAAGAAAACAGAGGGGAGTAACAATCTAAAGAAGGTGCTCGGATTTTTCTTCTTTAGACTGTTACTCCCCTTCTAAAACAGAAGTGTGATATTCCTTTGTCCCAAGGTAGATTGGACTAAAGATACTTTGTCTTAATAGTTATTTAGTTAGTCATTTATATTCTAAAAACACATAGGGGAGTAACAATCTAAAGAAGTACCTCAAAATCTCATGTAGACAGTGACCTTCCCCTAGTTTTCAAAGTCAAGCAAAATTTCATTGAGATTGAAATAAGAGTGTACATTTTTTTAATCGACAACCAAAAAGAATTTAGACAGATTGTTATTAACTTGTTAGTTTATTTTGTGATTGTTATTAAACCAAGGTAATAAAATTTTAGCCTTATTTCATTATATACCAATGTTTTACCTATCTTTTGTCCTATTATCAGTAATATAATTATTGTTCCTTTGGTTTGATCAATATCCTTCAGCTTTCCATGGTGATAGAACTGATCACTATCACTGTGCTCATCTATCCTGTATAAAAGTTTTAGATCATTACAGGATGGAAGGATCAGTCACTTTGCCCTCCTATATGATGATTTGTGGGGATCATTATGACTCTTTGACAAGTTTATAATTTACTAGCCTTCAACCCGCGCTACGCGCGGGTTTCATGCTAGGTATTTGTGGCTACACTTCCTAGTGTTTATATACTTCATTATCTACTTTGTCAAGCTATTAAATTAGTTTTGATAACAGATCTATCGGTTTTAACCAGCTAACAGAAGGCGATGTGATTCGTGCAACGGTTGCGGTTGCAGTTGCAAATTGCAAAGCTAATAATGAGGTGATGGTGATATAGAAGAGCTAGGCCTAGAGGCCGAGAGGGAGAAGATAGAAAAGTGGGAGGAGGTGGGGATTGA
>KZ652675.1:130952-151508 GCA_001010745.2 Gerris buenoi
CACGCCGCGGCCCGGCCAGGAAGCGGCCGCTTCTCGAACTAATTAGCGGCCCTGTAATGATAAAGCATGCATTATTACCGGCCCCAGGACATATGGAACTTTACCGGCCGCTCAGGATAAGAATGTTTACAAGTGAAGGGTGATAAATTATTTTACTTTGTGATAATATCTAGATACTACAGAACAATAATCCCTTCATCCTTCCCTTTATGTTATACGCTCCATTTTCTCGATCGAATACTTTTCAAAAATTCCCTAATTAGTAAATTCCTACGACTGGAATAGCATTTTGAAACTTTCCGGGAAAAGTAAAGATTGTGTCGATCCTTTTACTCCCCCTCCCTTCGAATTCCTGAAGTCTTAATCCAGATATTAAATTGAATCCCGGGGTTAGAACTAGAATTGTGATTTATTAATATAAAAAGAATTCCTTCACCAAATATTAACTTTCTAGCTTCAGAAAATCAGTCTGGCCTCAGTTCCTCTTCCCTATTTTCTATATCTTAAATTCGCAATTCTATATAATAACTATTCGTAAATCCTTTCTTGACAGCCATTTTATTTTATTAAATAAAAATGGTCAACAAATACAATTGCAATGGGTTTATTTAAAAGTTTCAAAGAAATGATAATTATGTTAGTCACAGAGGACTTATTTGAAAAAATACGTAAATGACCACAAAATCTTTATAAAAGGAAGCTAACATCCAAATGTCAAGTCTTCAGTGCAATAGGATTTCCGGAGATATCGCTATATCAATTCTTCTACCATTTTACATTAAAAATAGCGGATCAGAGATAGATTTCTAAGTGAAAACCTAAGGGAACCTATTATAAGGACAACAGTTCTTGATCATATATCCAGTGATTCCAGCGATGTAAGTCAGTAAGTCCCCTCCTGTTTTTTTTTGGCTTTTATTTAAATGAAATTATATATATAATTTTAATTTATTTAAAAGAAAAATACCAAAAAAAGTACGTAGTTAGTCAAATTTTAGTTGCTACCTTATCTAAAAAGGGAGGGGGAGGGGGAAAAGAGGAAGGAGGAGTAAAAGTGTGGAAACATCACAAACAAAACCGCAACAGGTGGCATTCCCGACCAAATTTAATAAATTTTAATTTAATTTAATTTAAGCAAAACATGGGAACCTACTTGATTGTATATTTTAGATTTAGATTTTAACTGGAAGAGCATAGATGGCTTGGACTCCACCCTTATAACAATGTACTTGAATGTATCACTTACTATATTTATGTATTATGTATTATAACTGAAGGTGTGAACTAGGCTTTAAAAACATAATAAAAGAAAAACAAAACCAAATAATAAATATACACAAATGAAGATTGTTTTTCCAATTTAAATAGATGTCTTGCTAACTGGTCCATCAAGGAAATAAGTGACCATGTTTCCTTTGCCCTTGACTTCTATAGATCCTCTGCAGGTCAGAGGATATCCTCTCGCATGTAATATCTGATAGACTTCTTGGGTAACCTGGAAAATATAACCAAGAGATTAAGTGTGAAAGAGAAACAGTCAGTGTAGGAGTTGAGACAGAGGTTTAAATCTCCTGTCTTTAGTAAGTTTATTGTGCAAAGCTAACTTTCAACTACAAATAGTCATCTTCAGTACCGGTGAGAAGAGATCAAGTGTGAAAGAGAAACAGTCAGTGTAGGAGTTGAGACAGAGGTTTAAATCTCCTGTCTTTAGTAAGTTTATTGTACAAAGCTAACTTTCAACTACAAATAGTCATCTTCAGTACCGGTGAGAAGAGATCAAGTGTGAAAGAGAAACAGTCAGTGTAGGAGTTGAGACAGAGGTTTGAATCTCCTGTCTTTAGTAAGTTTATTGTTCAAAGCTAACTTTCAACTAAAAATAGTCATCTTCAGCACTGGCGATAAGAGATCAAGTGACAAATAAAATGAAAAAAAAAATGAATTTGTGAAATTTGTATTTGCATAGAGACAGTTCAATTGATAATGATTTTGATTCAAAATGATAAGAAGTTAACCTGTATTTTATCTAGAACTCCAGTTGAATCCATACGGGATGCCACGTTTACTGCATTGCCCCAAATGTCATATTGAGGTTTTCTGGCTCCAATCACACCTGCAACCACTGGACCTATATTAATACCTGAAAAAATGTAATTTACTATTATAACATGTGTTATTATGAAGTTAAACGTGAAAAAGAATGTTCACTAAAAGGATATGCACTATTTAAAATATTACAATTTTGGATCAAGACTCTTGCCAAAGTCGGGATTCGAATCCAAACCCAACCCTGCTTCATGAAAAGTGAACGCCACAAAAATGATTTACTGGGAATTACTATTAGTAATAAAATAAAAATTGTTATACCTATTCTAATTCTGAAGTTGTTGAAGGAATGTTGATTAACGTAAGATAACTGTTCTCTTATTCTCAAAGCGTAATCTGCCATTGCTGTTATATGCTCCAAATCTATCATATCACATGTCGCTTTTGTTAGACCTGCCAAAATCATATAATTAAAAACAAAATTAAACATATTTTTGGCCCCATCTCCCTTCTCTATTTGTACCATCCTTTACATCGTCCCATGGATCTTTTGGAAATCGTTTAGGATAGTTTCTTTACGCAAACATGACGTATCGTCAGGTTGGAACGGATTGGTGAGTGTTTCGAAGTTTGTTAATTCAATAATAATGTAATTTTGTTTTTATAAATATTTCATTTTTGTTGGTGTACTATAGAGCAACAATTATTCAGGACCACAGAGCTCTGCTATTCCTGGAAAGTTTTAAAAATGCTCCTTCAGTAGTTGAAATAAAATAGTAATTAGGGATTTTTTGCAAACTATAATTGATTAATGATAGGGGGTTATAGAAATAGAGAAGAGGGGAAACTCAGTGGCTTCAATTTGTAAAGCCAGTATTTCAGTAAAATCATTATAATGCTCTCAACGATATTTTATAAACCCATCAAATTAGGAATACACAATTATGCAAATTTTACAGCACATAATGTTAAATGTGAGCATGCAAATATAACCTGGTATTCCTGTACAATTACCAGCACCTATATAAATAAATTGCTCCAATCAAAGAGTCAGGTCCTATTCTAGTAGCTTTTATAATAAAAAGTCAGCTGATGGCTGATTTTCCATGAACACATTTTAAAAATTATCCTCTGAGGACATTATAATATGCAATTATATAGAAGCATAAGTGGTGTTAGAAGATGATTCACAGCAAGACTCAGTTTAAAGGTTCACTCCACCCTGCGCATAGTGAACGGCTAGTTACGGTGGTATGGCCCCGCGCAAATAATGGACTGTATAAAAGCCTAAAGTAAATGAATTAAGATGTAAAGGAAGAAGAAATACATGGATGGACAACATCTCATGGCTGAGAGTGGAGTCTCCCTTAACCAAGAACCCACCAAGTGTCAGGCGTGGAAATATTTTTGGGCATCCTCTTCGCCAAAGAGTAGAGGAGAGTCGTACTTGAAAGTAAGTTAGTATACCACCACTGAGGGTGGGTCAGAGGAATAAATAGGATGTTCTTTAAATGACTGAACCTCCACTCAGTACTGTGTGAGGAGGGTGTGGATGGGACAGTTATTGAATTTTAGTAGCTCTCACGATGTGAACTAAATAATGCCAGAGAAGGATCATGGAGTGAAAGGTTGTTCCCCTAAAGAGTTACCACATTGCATCGAATATAAGTTTCAAAGGGACAATCTTCCGTTCTATTTTTAGCAACTTGTTCAGACGTTAAATTTAGGCAGTGCCATGGATATTGTTGGAATATTGAATCTTTATTTAGATGTAGGGTGCATTTGAATCTTTATTGAGATGTAAGACAAACACCATGCTGGAAGAGATATAATAGGAAGGCTGGATTTTGAAAATACAATTTTTAAGATATCAATAAATAAATGGGTACAAAGAACCCCCTTTCACCCAAAACTTCATTAAAAATTAAACACGTTAAAATTCCTGAAAATTGAAATAGGGTAAGGCCGAGCCCGACAATGACAAAATTCAGAGCATTGGAAATAAAAAGTATAATCAAGATCTCAGCGGCACTCTTAAAAGAGAAGTTCCTAGAAAAAATGTAATTAGATGTGTTACATTTGAATATAATGTCAATTACAAGACGCACCTCGAATATAAGATGCATCCCGATTTTAGTAGTGTTAAAACAGGGGAAAAAGTACATCATATATTCGAAGCAATATGGTATTTCTTAACAAGGTGATATCCCTTGGTCCAGAATCCTTGGACCAAGGGATATCAAGGTGGTATCCCTTGGTGATTGGATATCACCAAGAGTGATATCCTCTGACTTGTCTTTTTTTGCAGAGATATTTGAAAATAAGCCTAGGAACCTCAATGAACAGGTGGATGTCCGACAACGAATAGGAGAGATTCCGATGTCAATGGTTGAACGATCAATGGAACCTCAAAAACCATCTATGGGAGTGGGAGTGCATCACTCGAAAAGCCACCTTTTGGATGATGTTATATTCTGTTGTGTAACCACTAGTGTTGAAATTCCACATCTCTGGGAAATTTTCATCCAAATAATAGTTACAATTTATTTTTTTAAAGAAACACATCCTAATCTTCCGCAACCCATCCTATATTTGTTGTAAATTTGAGTTGCATAACCCCAACCCCTTCTTGATTTTAATTAAATCTAAATAAAGAGCAATTGTTCTTTTACCTGACGCAGCCATGTAAGTTGCTCCTGTTGATTTGATTTTCTCGATATAATGAAACTTCGGTTCTGACAAAAGTTCGTCGAAATCAGCGATAATTTCATTCAGTAATCTAAGACATTCGACTCCTTCGTTGTTTCCTTCTAGTTCGACGTAGAATTCAGAGAAGTTGGGTATTGAAGCGAACATAATGCAAACACTGTCACATTGTTCGTGGTAAAGATCCTGCAATACAAATCAAATTTTGAAATTTAAAAATAAAATAAGTGAAGATAAAAGGTGTTCATTTAGCTTTCCTTATCTGCCGCATTTTTATCTTTAAATACAGTAAATTTAATCTTTTTCCATCAAAGAAAATAGGTACATAAAAGCTAATGTGTAAAAAAGGTATTTTGCAGTAGAAACCCGGATAAGGTTATAAAAATTAACCAATTCTAAACCTTTTTTTTGTTTTGAAGGTCTGAAGGTAAATTTTGTCGGGTAGTTGATTATCTTAAAAAGTAAGCAAACAAAATATATTGAGGGGATTCTATCGATCGGTGTTGGTTCAGCTTGGTTTTGGGACGCAACATCGGTGGAAAGGGGCGCGAAATCTGACAGTTCCTGGGCGCTACAAACCCTAGCCCTAAGTTTAGCGTCACTATCCGTCTATACAAAATTATCTAAACTATATTTCCTCCGATAAAGATCTAATTCATTCTCATTTATACTATAAAATTAATGAAGTGGGGTTAAAGTTGATCAAAATAATTGAAAAATCTATAAACATGCACACCTGTATTTATTGAAAACACTCTATAAATTGGTTTTTGAGGAGTACTTACGTCAAAGTTTTTATCGTTTGACAGGAAATGCTCAGCAACATGTTCTGGAAGAATATTTGCTAAAAGTTTTCTATTGTAAGCCTCAAGATGCTCCATATCTTCTTTTTCCTCTGAAACAAGACATGTTTTAGTTAGTAATTGAGTTCAGAAAAAAATTATATTAGATAAAATGAAGTGATATTATTAGTAATTTTGAAATCAATCGTCTAAGAGTAGAGCGAAAGAATTAAATACCATTACTCTCTGCCAAACTGTAAGTAATTATTGTATAAGTATACAACATAGACATAAGTTATGATTGATAATGCACATTTATATGCAATCTCTTGTGGTTCGCTGCAATTGCTTACCATATTATCTAAGCTTCACAAACTTCTGGTGACCATATCTAAGCTCCACAATCCATCTTTAACATTTGACCATTATCTCTAACTCTAACCACCTCTATTTTCTAACTACGTCTAACGTGACAATTAAATAAATATTTGCAAATCCACCTCCCTGCAGTATTATTTAACGACAGACAGAGTCCGAAACTATAAAAAATAGAACATGCTTTTCCTAATTTCAATAAGATATTCTATTTATGTTTAAGTACGTCCGTTCACGGTGTTCAGGTACCTTCTTTGCCAGACACCCGCCTCCAAGCCATAGAGAATAGACTTAAAATAGAGTTGACATTTGGCGCGATTTCTTGTCCCTTCACGAAAAGCATGAAAAGTGACATCAGCGCTATCTGTTGTTCGTTGCATCAACTAAAAAAGGGGTGGGGATGAAATTCCTCTATGCCTCTACTAGGTGTCGCTAGTTGTCATCCCCTAAAATTCGCATTTTATAAATACTATGCTTAGTTATTACAAGTGTCACTTTATTTTGTTTTTTATCACATCTTTTTTTAAACATTTTATTTAGTAACAAAATGTTCATATAAAGTAATTTAAAGTAACAACTTGTAATAAACTAAGCATAGTATTTATGAAATGAGAACATAAAGTAAAGAACAAACCTAATATACTTTTTTGTCACAACCTTTTTATTTTATTATTTTATTATTGGTGTTAGAGCAGCCTGGAACACAGCATTTTCTGAATCTTCTGACCATAGTAAAAGGAAATTGATGTCGGTGAATTTAAAGAAAACAACAAATTATAAGGCTTCGAAAATGATTTACATAACTCTTTAAGTACTGAAAAAATTAGTAAAAAAAAACGTCAACAATCCTTTTAAATTAATTATCTAAGACCAAAATAAACCGCTGTCATTTTTTTTGTCCCCCTATTTCTTGAAATTTTTGAGAGCAGCGCATTCTATGAGCCATTGCACGAACTATTTTCCAAGATTTGTGACGTCATGATGGGACACGCGATTTTTCAACGAATGCCACCCCCCCTGCTCCAAGCTTCTTACATCAAGCCCCATGCCCCAGGCCTAATAGGTCTATCCCTCGCTCAAATTTCAAAGGTTTGATTACCCCCGCCCTGGCCCCATGCCTATTTCCCTTGGCCGCTGACCCCAGGCTTAGGCCACAAACCCTAAGCCACATGCCTCATGCCCCAAGTTACCAGCAACAGCCCCCAAGCACATAGCCCCCTATCACCAGACCCATTCCCTCAGGCCGCTGACCCAAGGTTTATTATGCCTCAAGCCCTAGGTCCTATGCTCTATGCTACAGGTTACGTGCAATAGACACGAAGTTCACGGCAATGGGTCTTTCTCGCCCACTTGCTCAGATTTCACGGGGTTCGTCGTCGCAAAAGCTTATTCTATGCAAGAAAAAAGTATATTTACCTGTAGCCTGCAACTTCCAGAGAAAGTCAAGTCGATTGGTTGCTTCTGTTTGTTGACCATGGATGACCAAAGCAAAGAAAAATCCAACAGTCACAACAACGCTAATGTAAACAGTGTAATCTTCCATACCACTGAAAGAGCATAAAACAATATAAAACAAATGGAAATGAGACAATTCCGGTGAGTGAATTTGTTTTTAATTACTTCTTTTTTAGTTTTTTTCTAGCGTTTTCTACCATTGAAATGTATCAGTGTTCCATGTTTTATATACCAATTGAATAAGTATATTTTTTGATGATTGTATTTTATTTTGGTCCTTTGGGCCGGATAAAAATTAAATTACTTATTTTACGTTTTTGGTTTTTCTGGTGCACCCAGATTATGTTTAATGCTATTCACTGAATGTCATATTTTTATTTCTACTTGTAATAGAAGTACCTAAACATTTCAAGACAGGAAACAAATGACGCACCAATTATCTAAAATATACTATTATACTATACCTGGTGTAGTCAGTGGCGAAGACAAGAGTGAGATATATACCGGTCATTATGCCCAAGATGAATACTTTAAGTATACTGGTCAATACTCGAAATGCAGCCACTTGAATCATTACTAATACCATTAACTGGGTGCCATACTAAAAAACACAATACGAATTTGCAAACCCACATGGTCAAATATATAAGTATAACACTATAGAAGTAAAGATCCTTGTAAACATAAAAACATCAAAGATATACTTACATATGCAAATGATCCATTCTTCTTTTGAAAGCTTGTTGATGCCATAACAACAAAAGTCAAATCTGGTATGGGCGTTGAATTCTCTTTAACATCTGATGAATTTGATGGTGATATTGTGTAGTTTAAGACTACATCTGTTAAATTTTCGATTTTAGTGTCCTCATCTTGTTGACTAGACTGATTTACATCAGTTACCTAAATGAACAAATCAAATAGATAAATAGGTTTAACACAATAGTTTCAAAACTGAAACATAATGTATTTTGTTCAATCTTAATGTCATCTTCAGTAGCGGATCAAGTATCTTTAGTAAGTTTATTGTACAAAGCTAACTTTCAACTACAAATAGTCATCTTCAGTACCGGTGAGAAGAGATCAAGTGTGAAAAAGAAACAGTCAGTGTAGGAGTTGAGACAGAGGTTTAAATCTCCTGTCTTTAGTAAGTTTATTGTACAAAGCTAACTTTCAACTACATACCGATCCCTAAAATGTAAATTTTTGTAAAAAATCCATAAAAAAAAGGTACTTACAAGAGGTATAAGAATGACCGAAGCAGTTAATGTGACTATGGTTAATGCCAGGAACTGTGCAATCTTTCTACTTTCATGGACCCTTCTAGATAAGATCTCTAATATTGTCACCGATTTCTGAAAAAAAAAGTCAGAAAAAATACTCTAATAAAAACATTGGTCCGGGGACAAAAAGAATTCAACAAATAAAATATCTAATGATTTATATATTTAAAAAAATATATTTATCCCTATTATTTAATTACTTTCACATTGTGTAGATACTAGGGATGGGCGGAACGGAACGTAACTATAAAAATAACTAATTCCAGTGTTGGAACGGTTCCAATCGTTCCAAGACTTCACGGAACAACTAGTCCAGGAGATAGCGTGCAAAAAAGTGTCTGACTAACATCAAGCTAGAATTTTGTATACAAGTCAATCTTTTAGCGCATTTTAAGAATATGTGGTCGGCTAAGTTCGTCTGCGGGACATAGCTTGGCAGTAGGCGTTTAAAAAAAACAAACCGGNATCACGAAAATCATACTGTCCACCATAATTGGCGGGACATGGCCGCTCTCCGCCGGTTTGTTTTTTTCAAACGCCAACTGCCAAGCTATGTCCCGCAGACGAACATAGCCGACCACATATTCTTAAAAGGCGCAAAAAGATTGACTTGTATACAAATTTCTAGCTTGATGTTAGTCAGACATTTTTTTGCACGCTATCTCCTGGACTAAACGTTATTTTTGGAACGACTTTGAAGTTTTCATTTTATTTAATTTTACTATCTAGTTTTATTTAGTTAGTACATCTTTAACTGCTTTAATTCGATACAAATTTGTTACACCATTCTTTTTAAAAAATGTATATCTTTTAAGGATTATCTAACACAATAATACGAAACGTAACATTTAAGAGGAAACGGAACGAGAAAACAATAATGAAAGTAAAAGGGAACGTAAAAAACTCGTTTCTCTTAGAACGAAACCGATGGGTTTCGTTTTAAGTGCCAATACGTAACGTGTAACGTAACTGATTAAAGAGGAAATGGGAACGAGAAAACGAAACGAAACTGTAACTCGGAGGGAACGTAAAAGATTCATTTCGCGTGGAACGAAAACTATTGTTTTTGTTCCACGCGAAACGAATCTTTCCACGAAAAGTTCCAGTTCCAGCCAAGCTGGAACGAAACCTGTATGTCTTATATAGCAGAGTAGAGTAATGGAGTGGGGATGAGAGCTCGAGTCTCGGAATCACTCCAGTTATAGCGACGCGTTATCTTTTTCTCTTTCAGAGACATAAGATGCCTCTTCGCCGCTTTTTTTCTTTTAGATCCATAGTCAACTTCCTCTTGTCTCTTCAGCCCTTCGCCACTCGCTTGGTTATTTCTTTAGTTTTATTTTCCGCTCTAGTAAATAGTTAGTAAATATGTAGTACGAAATAAACAGGTGAAATTTATTTTCTTTTGTTTAGTTTTAGGATTCTAGTTTTTAAAAATATTATTTATACTGAAATAAAATATACTTTTTATGTGGTTACCATAATTTTGTATCATAAGCATTTATATTATACTATTTACTTGGTTGTAATTAAAATATAAGATAAAAAGATAAATAAAGGGATCTTATTGTGGAACGAATCTGGACTAGACTCAGGAATACGTGAAGTATAAGAGAAACAGTTTTTTTGGAACATAAACTGATACGTTCCAAAAATAACTAGTTATTGGTTTGGAACGAAACGTTGTGACTCGTTCTACTCATGGAACCGTTCCTTCCATCCCTAGTAGATACTTTCTCCGAGCTTACCGAATGGAGCAGAAACAATTTGACTGCTCTGAAGAATAAATTTTGTCTCTAAATTATAACGTCCTAAGGCCTCTTTCACACGGTGCGGACACGGGCCCGGACCCGCATCTAACTAGGTGAGAAAACAACAATGAAATCAACAAAAAGATAAATGACCGGTAGGTAACAAGTGCGGGTGCGGGCCCGCACCGTGTGAAAACCTACAAAGAGATCAATGCCCAGTAATGTCCAGTAACAACTGCGGACGCGGGCCCGGACGTAGCTATAGGCCCGGACGAGCATTTCGCCCGGACGCGGGTCCGGGCCCGCATCCGCGCCGTGTGAAAGAATCTATGGTTTTACTAAGATCATACTTAATCCGGGCCCGCGTCCGCATCTAGCTGCGGGCCGGACCCGCGCCGTGTGAAAGGGGCCTAAAAAGAAATGCTTGACAGTAGGGGGACAGTATTACTATAATCTTTTTTTTTTTTTTTCTCGAAATAGTTTGTTTGACAGACTATAGTATAGTGATAGTAGACAGACTATAGTAATAGTTTGTTTGACAGACTATAGTATAGTGATAGTAGACAGACTATAGTAATAGTTTGTTTGGGCAGACTGTCAAAATGTTTGCGAAAAGCCCATTTTTTAAAAACATCAAGTTCAATTTAAATAAAATTTAAATGGGATGTCAAAATTAGCTCATATATTATGGTCCCATATTAATGTCAACCTAAAGACATGAGGCATTGCACCGTACTAATTTGCAGGCGTATAGAGTAAACAAGGCATAAAATGACAACAAATCAGAAAATACAAAGTGGTACTGAATTTAAATTTGACAAAATCTAATTTAAATAATTTAATATTAAACATGCTTATTTAAGGTTCAACAGCTGCTGAAGAATAAATCAGCTAATTTCAATTACGATTTTATCAACAGGGACAAATTTATTTATATCAATATCACTGACACTATATTATTTTTTCTGGAAAACGACTTATCTGATACATTTTGTATTTGTGAGGACAACAAAATTGCGGGAACCGAAATCAGCTTGGCTGTTTAGTTCAAGCTTCTGCTCAGACAATAGACAGACATTTTTTAAAAACCACTTTTTTGGATTCAGGGGACCTTAAAATGTGTAAATTCATTAAATTCAAATTTTTGCACACGCACAGACACACACAAAATACTTTCTCTTTTTATATACTAAGCATATGAGAATGTAAAAAATGTGGCTGATTTTTTTTATTTTATAGTAGATAAAATATATTAAATAAATGTTTTAATTACCTCGAATTTTTCAAATAGTACAATTAGATTTATAAGTAGAACCACAGCCAAAGTACAACAACTATATAAAAATAGAAAAGACGAACTGAAACAAATAAAACAATCAGATTTATATTAAAACATGATTTAAATTAAATAGTACTACAGTCTATGAGATTAGAGTTGGCACAATCGAAGGCGGGAAACAACAAACGTGGAGGTAGTTTCGGGGTTATAAAAAGGGAAAATCGGTGTTGCCATGTTATATTTTTTTGTGGGACAGGGGTAGAGTAGAGCATTTTTTTTTCTGAAGTTGCATTAAACATGGGGGACCAATAAAATCGTTTCCCTCAAAATTTACCCGCCTTTTGATTGTGCCAACTCTAATCTTACAGACTGTAACTCTTTATATAAGAGGAATAATTTTATTCTACCCCAAAAAATTGGTAATTCAATTATCCGGGGATAAAACCCAGGTAATTGTTTGGGTTTTTCCTTTATTTCTTATTGGTGAATTATTATTTATGACGACATCTCTGAATAAATTAAATGTAAGGAATCACTGAATTCTGTGAAGTCAGAAAATATATTTAGAGCTTTTAGTGTCCAGAAATTATAAAATTAGGATATAATATAAAACTTTCATTAACCAAGACCATGGTGATTATGAGACTAAAGTGCGAGAACAGGATCACCATTAACGAAGAGAAGCTAGAATTGATGATAAGCTTTAAACACCTAGGAGAGATGGCGTAATTTTAAAAGATTAGATTTAGGCAAGAATAAAGGTTGCAGGCAGACTCGTTTGCGGCATAAATAGAGGATTCATCATCAAATATGAAGTAATTCTGACGATTAAGATGACTTATTCTAAGCAGTTTATATGCCCGCATAGACTTAAATTTGTGTATCGTGGACAATGAAAAAAAGAAGAACCCGAGCAAGCCTAAATTACAGGAATGCACTATCTAATGAAGATAACAGGCAAGACGGGTTAGGAACTCCACTATAAGACCAGGGTAGGACATACAGCCTGCAGCGCTGACAATCGAAAATTCTACACTACGCTAGTTCGGTCACATGACTAGGATGAGAAATTAAAGACTAACCCGAAATGCTCTTGAAGCCAGATGTGAGGGGAGAAGGTCCAGAGGGAGAAAGATGGATAGACAACATCAACATCCCATCCACTCTGGCTTAAAGTGGAATTTTCTTTAAAATGAGACCGCACGTTTTCAAAGAACAGGAGAAAGTGGGTAACTTATTGGTCTACCTCGACACCACTGAAGAGGATCAGGCTAAGTAAGTAAGTAAAACAGTGATTACTCCGGTTGTGACGAAGTGACTTGGACAAAAACAGTGGAGACAGTGGATAGACTTAAGATATAGGAGATAAAAGTTTTGAGAAAGTTGTGTAGAGGAGCCTCCATTGAAGATAAGAATAAACCAAGAGATATACGGGTACTCCGCAAAGACCCAGACATCGTGGCAGAGATCAAGAGCAGTAGACTAAGATGGCTCAGTCATGTAGAGTGGATGCCAGATCATAGTAGTGTAATGAAGAAGGTTTTCACCCCAGATGAAGTAGACGGCAAGGGAGACCTCGCAAAAGATGGTAGGTGGATGTGAAAACGTAAAACTGCGTTGGATTCGTTCAATTAGTCCAAGACCAAAGGCAGTGGGCCAGTTTGACAGAGGCCAAGGACTGTGCGTCATGGCCCTTCAATGACTGTAACACCATGGCCCTTCATGACTGTAGCGCTATGGCCCATCAAGAGCTGTAGCCAAGGACAGTAGTGCCATGGCCCCTCAAGGGCTAAAGCCAAGGCCCTCCTAGGACTGTAGCGCCATGGCCATGGCCCTTCAAGGGCTGTAGCCAAGGTCCATGGGCTTTAGGTTGTAATACCATGAAAGTATGGAATTTATTATTATTAAATGTTAAATTAAAAACAAAGTGTAACATACAATACAATGAAATTTGGTTTACTTACTATGGGAAGACTAGATACTCTACAACTACGACAGATACAAGTATGCACAGTGAACACAGGAAATATATGTACAACATTTTATCCCTCTCCTTGGAATACTGCAACAGATAAGAAGCATAGTACACATAGTACACATTAATAAGTACGTTAAAAGTGGTTAGACATGTTTAATCAAGAGTGCGGCCATTTTCGCAAAACTTTAATGGTTACAACATCATCCCCAGCCATTTGGACTAGAACACAGGAATTTGAAAATAAGTCACTTCTTATAGCAAAAACATGTTGCGTCAATATTACAATCCAGTTTTATTAAATTAAAAGATGTTTGAATGTCTATATAAATGTAAGATTTATTTTAAATCTTTTTTAATAACTGGATTCCCGTATAACGCTGCGGAATGTCCCGTATTTTAAGTTTTATGGGTTTATAAACTAACATCTGGAAACATTAAAGTTTTATTGCTAACCGAGGATATCTAGATGCTACACTTTATTAAATACCTCCCCCTTATTTTTATCCCCCCCCCCTCTTGCAAAAATCCTTAATTAATAATTTTAATAGTTTCAAAAGAGAATCAGAGGCGTATTCCTAATTAACTTCCGAACTTCAGAAAATCAATCTAGGCATATTTTTACTTTCCCTCACCTATGGTAGGAAATAGTTATTTGTGCAGCAAGTGCGAAAAGTGGCACTTTGTTCCACTCGAGAGAAATATTTACGCACGAGCCGCAGGTGAGGGCGGAAAGGTTTCTCGAGTGTTTTCATCAACATGTAAGAGGTTTTACAATATCAACTAAACCAGTTGTTCTGTTTATAGCCAGTATTACCTTTTTTTTTTCCTAATTCAGCAAAGCAGACCAAGTGCTGTCATTATTACTCATCACATTTGATTCTTTGTTTTAGATTGTCTATCTTCACTTTTTTTTATTTTAACATTTTTATATTTGATATACAGTGTTTAAATCATTTAGTTAGTTAAAAAAAAAAAAATCATTAGTTATCATTGTTATCATTATTATAATTTGGATTCTTTAATCTTTGTTTAGATTCAAGTTCTTTATGTTCGTAAGTTGGAACACTGGAGTGCGGTAAAGTAGTGTAATCTGCTGTTTATCGTACTATTTTGAGTGTGATAACAACCACTTTATCGATCAACTATTGGAAAATTTATGTTTTCCACACAAACATTTTTTCTTTCGAGATTTCGACACAATTATCCGTTTTGGGTGTTTTTAAAACCTTCTGAGTGGTTTTCAGCATGAAGTCTGTACATGTACATTGTGTGTTATCATTGTAGCGCCCAGGGTATTAAACCTTGAGTGTTGAAACTTAGCAGAAAAAATTTGTCGGAAAATGCCACCGGCTTTGGAAACAAAACTATTAAGGAATTTCATTTGATTGCTAGGCCAACATAATAGGAAACATAGCCACTAATACCGAGCATGAGCCTCACGTGAAGCGCTGGGTGAAAGCTAGTACATAGTAATACCATGTAGATACAAAGAAATGGAAAAAGGTTTTACTCATACCCCAACTTTTTCCTTTCCAAATCCTACTTTTGTTGGACTAATATTAAATTCTGGGAAAACTGCTGGAATCTCCTAAATGGAAGGGAGTTTTGATGATGTACAGTGTGTCCCAAAATTGGATATCAAAGAAAAAAAGTTATCTTATTTTGAAAAAAGTCATTCTTTATAAATACTCCTGCCTGTAACCTCTAAGTATAAGAAAATCTTTTCTTGATTTTTAAGGTTGCCCGGTTTGAAAACTTTTATAAATGATCAAGTAAGCAACTTTTTTTTTGTTGGCATCGAAAAATTCATGTATTTTTAAGAAGAGTGGACATTTTTAAGCCTCTAATGATCTTATTTTCTTGATTTTCAGATTTAACAAATATTTGTTGACTTATTGATAACTATAAGCTAACAATTATAGTTATTTGTTTCAGAAAACAAACTAATATCTGGGGGCACAGTAGTGTTTCGGCCAAGTGCCATCTTTACTAGAACCCACTCAAGAAACTTTGGACCCCCCTCTATTATCTTATTAAAGATATTTTGATGTATAAAATTAATTTTAAATTAGAGTTCATCTCAAACTAAACCAGATAATAGTACATTACGCGTCTATTGCGGAAAGTAGCATTTTGCATGCGAGTGTGGAGTTTGCGTACCGTACTTTATCTACAATCGTTGGATTTTATTAATAAAAGTAACTGTTTATATCGAGTTTTTTTTGTGAAAATCGATGAGTGATTTAAATGATTATGACGAATATGAGAAGAATAATGCGCCTCCCGAAATAATTAATTCGGCACAAAATACAACTTAATTAATTGATGTCATCTTTATCGCAAAAGAGAAATACGAGCTTACATACAGGAAGTATTTTTCTGTATTTATTAAACAAACAGCAAATTAGTTATGTTAAATGTAAACAAACTCGCTAATCGTGCGTTAAGGTGAAGAATTCTTCTTTTTTACTGCCCTAGTGGAATAAAAGAGGAATTCTTCAGAATTATGAGACGTAAAGAATCACTTTCTACGCATCTAAACAGAGATCCAATATTAATATTTCGAAGAAATCGTAGACAAATAAATTTTTCACCTCTACCTATATTAGTTCGTAAGATAGTTTGTGAGAGACAGAGAATAGATAAGGAGGGAGAAATAAAGAGCATCACTTATTACTTATACTGGGCAAATCAGACCTAGTAGAACTTACTTGGACAGGAGGAGACTTGGCTAAACCTATGATTTCACAACTCTTTACACGAGACTTGACTTATCTTTTTCACAAGTGTTTTGTTGGGATTTAATATTTCAACAAATTAACCCGTATTTTGAAATTTTGAGCCACTTTTATAAATAATATTTTTCGATATCAACAAAAATAAAGAGTTGTTTACTTGGTAATTTATAAAAGTTTTCAAATAACTGAACAACCTCTATACAAAATAAAAAAAAAATAAAAAATATATAATATTATATATTTATGATATTATAAACATTTTCCTCTCTATCTTGGGGATACTCTATCTTGGGACTCGCACTGTATAAATCCACTAGTAGGGATTTATTTTTATCCAAGATATATTCGCAAATATTTATGGTTGCTATACCTTTAAAATTATTTTGACTAGAACTTTGAAATTTAGAAATAAGTTACTTTGTAGGGCCCACAGGCAAAAACGACGACCTTTATAAATTCCTGTCTGTTATAAATATTTGTCTGTCAGACGTTTGAAGACAGCATTTAAGTTGAAACTTAGCAGACATTTGAAGACTTAGCATTTAAGTTGAAACTTAGCAGACGTTTTAAAACTTAGCATTTAAGTTGAAACTTAGTAGACGTTTTAAAACTTAGCATTTAAGTTGAAACTTAGCAGACGTTTTAAAACTAAGCATTTAAGTTGAAACTTAGCAGACGTTTTAAAACTTAGCATTTAAGTTGAAACTTAGCAGACGTTTTAAAACTAAGCATTTAAGTTGAAACTTAGCAGACGTTTTAAAACTAAGCATTTAAGTTGCGGTTCTTAAAAATATAGTTTTTCTGGTACATTCACGGCGTTTATTAATTGGGATAGATAGTTGGAAACTGTAGTTTAAACAAAATAAAATTAATTTAATTTAATTTTTAACTTACTTTATTTTCGATGGAAGATTCTTTAAATTGGAGCAATAATGGCCGACAATGTTCCGATCTCAAACGATCTATACTCCTAAAAAAAGGAAAAAAATATGTAGGTAAGTACAAGAGGATCAAGGTTCAATTAGTGGTTGTGATGAATTTAATTTTAGATGAAATTTTGCAAAATGTTTAAAAAAATCATATCCTATGGCGAAATCCAGAAAATAATATTAATGCCATTTTGAGAGATATTACCATATTAAACAACAATTAAAGAAGCTTTTATTCTTATTATATTACCATATTAAACAACAATTAAAGAAGCTTTTATTCTTATTATATTACCATATTAAACAACAATTAAAGAAGCTTTTATTCTTATTATATTACCATATTAAACAACAATTAAAGAAGCTTTTATTCTTATTATATTACCATATTAAACAACAATTAAAGAAGCTTTTATTCTTATTATATTACCATATTAAACAACAATTAAAGAAGCTTTTATTCTTATTATATTACCATATTAAACAACAATTAAAGAAGCTTTTATTCTTATTATATTACCATATTAAACAACAATTAAAGAAGCTTTTATTCTTATTATATTACCATATTAAACAACAATTAAAGAAGCTTTTATTCTTATTATATTACCATATTAAACAACAATTAAAGAAGCTTTTATTCTTATTATATTACCATATTAAACAACAATTAAAGAAGCTTTTATTCTTATTATATTACCATATTAAACAACAATTAAAGAAGCTTTTATTCTTATTATATTACCATATTAAACAACAATTAAAGAAGCTTTTATTCTTATTATATTACCATATTAAACAACAATTAAAGAAGCTTTTATTCTTATTATATTACCATATTAAACAACAATTAAAGAAGCTTTTATTCTTATTATATTACCATATTAAACAACAATTAAAGAAGCTTTTATTCTTATTATATTACCATATTAAACAACAATTAAAGAAGCTTTTATTCTTATTATATTACCATATTAAACAACAATTAAAGAAGCTTTTATTCTTATTATATTACCATATTAAACAACAATTAAAGAAGCTTTTATTCTTATTATATTACCATATTAAACAACAATTAAAGAAGCTTTTATTCTTATTATATTACCATATTAAACANAGTACAAAAGAGGCGAGGTTGAATTACTGGTGGTGATGAATTTTATGGTTTATTGATGAAATTTTAAGAAAAATCATGCCCACAGTATTGCAAAGATGTTTTTTTCTATGTGCCACACTAATTCGAAAGCTATGTGGCACACTAATTTGGAGCTATGTGGCACATTAATTTTAGAAGCTATGTGGCACATTAATTTAGAATCTATGTGACACACTAATTTAGAATCTTGTGGCATCTTGATTTAGAAGTCATGTGGCACATTAGTTCGGAAGCTATGTGCCACACTAAGCTATGTGCCACACTAATTTGGCAGCTATGTACCACATTAATTAGACAGCTATGTGCCAAATTGGTTTGGAATCTATGTGGCACATTGATTTAGAAGCTATGTGGCACATTAATTCGAAAGCTATGTGTCACATTAATTTAGAAGCTATGTGGCACACTAATTTGGAAGCTATGTGGTAAATGTATAGCTATGTGTGTATTGTGGAGCTACATCACAGCTATTGAGAAAGGATACGGGAGAGAAAATAAAGGGGATCTTGAAAATATCAATGTATCAATTGAGCAATGGAAATTGCGTGACACGTTATCATTTGAAAGGAAAACAAGTAAGGCGCGCTTCACGTAATTACGTGCGTGTGGTGCGCGCTTTAAATCGCGTGCCGTAATTACGTGGGGCCGGTTTTAATCGCCGGTTTTTGTACGAATTAATTTAAATAATAAGTGAAATAGTTGAATATTCTTTTTCACATTGAATTGATCCATATAAAAAAATCAATTGATATTCATTTTTTACACTTCAAGACCTTTAAATTGATGTTTAAAAAAAATTGTGTTAAATNCACATTGAATTGATCCATATAAAAAAATCAATTGATATTCATTTTTTACACTTCAAGACCTTTAAATTGATGTTTAAAAAAAATTGTGTTAAATTCTTTTTCACATTGAATTGATCCATATAAAAAAATCAATTGATATTCATTTTTTACACTTCAAGACCTTTATATTGATGTATAAAAAAAAATTGTGTTAAATTGTGTGCCATGGTAACTAAATTTTTGTTTTTAGTCATCCACCATATTGGCTGCCATCTTGAAAATATTACGTGTTAGTTTATAGTTGCATATTCTTTTTCTACACTTTAAAGGAACGTTTTCCAAGACGGTACTCCTGCGATAGTCGCTGGCACAAAATTATAGTAGGTCCTACAAGCGTCTCCAGCGACTAATGCAACATATCTGTTGGTAACTAGCAGTACATGCGAACACAAACCTTCTTCTCCCACTTCTGTAGAGCGGGCATTTCTCTCATTTGAAGAAACAGGCGGGAAATAAAGGGCGGGAACCAATGAAATAAAAAAGTGTTTTAGCGCGAGTAATTGTCCTTTCCCTACGGATATTCCTGCCACTACAAGCAAGCAAACCTAAATACGCATTTTTCTAAACGGCGAGAAACAATTTTTACTTCTCGCGGTTTTCCTTACATTTATGCTGCTGGATTCACATCAAATAAAGGCAAGGGCAATTTATTTAAATGAAACAATAAATATTCAGTTTTTTTGTTCCATTGGAGTAATTTAATACTTATTTTGAAGTAAATAATTGCAATTGTAAAGTATAATGTACAAACAATTTAAATGTTATGATATCTGTTATCATAAATAAATACATAAATAAACCTCTGGTCAGCACTAGCACCAAGCTGATAGCAAGAGCACTACAGTAACTATCCGACTCATTACATCATCCACCTGAGTAGCATCAATCATCAGCACCCTGATTGCATCATCCAGACAAAGGAACGCCGACTAATGCAGCACCTGCCTGATTGTATCATCCAGACAAAGAAACGCCGACTAATGCAGCACCTGCCTGATTGCATCATCCAGAAAAAGGAACGCCGACTAATGCAGCACCTGCCTGATTGTATCATCCAGACAAAGGAACGCCGACTAATGCAGCACCTGCCTGGTTGCATCATCCAGACAAAGGAACGCCGACTAATGCAGCATCTGCCTGATTGCATCATCCAGACAAAGGAACGCCGACTAATGCAGCACCTGCCTGATTGCATTATCCAGACAAAGGAACGCCGACTAATGCAGCACCTGCCTG